>LPNX011126699.1:106362-130293 GCA_001517045.1 Pseudotsuga menziesii | reverse complement strand
TGAGGATTCAGGGGAAGATACCATTCTGGGGACTGGGGAGATCTATTTGGACTATATTATGAAGGACCTTAGGGAGATATATTTAAAAGTAGAAGTGAAGGTGGAAGATCCAGTAGTTTCCTTTACTAAAACAGTGGTGGATTCATCTTCAATGAAAATTTTTGCTGAAATGTTCTGCCACAAAACAGAACACTTAGAATTTTCGAATGCATCATCTAATAATGACCTATGAGGAGAAACCAAAGTTGAGACGACCTACCTAGATGATCCCAGCAATGTTACCAAGATTGTGCATTTGACTTGCAATTCTCTGACTCGGATCAGGCCCTAGACAAGTGTTTCCAAATCACCCTGAGTCAAACTTGTTAAAACCCACTCTATCCACAACTAATCACATATATTACCAGAAACAGGAAACAAAACAAGAAATATATGAAAAACGGAGTTTACAGGTTGAAACATATAGAGAGAAAAAAAACAAAATATTGTAATTTTAGTAATTTAAAACAATTCCCAATGATACCCAGCCAGGATATCGTCTTCCCAATTCCCAAATCCAGAATTCAATTCAAAGACAGGGATTCTCTGAATATAGATATTATGAGGTTATCCTTTTATAGTGTTAAACTATAAAAGAATAATGCCTGCATTATTTTTGAAAAGGAAATGGCATGGAGACCCAAGTCATTCACTCAGTCAATACCCCAGGCACCTCATCAACCAATCCATTTTCCTGCAGAAAAGGTCAAAAGAAATGAAGCTTCCTAGACCATTTTTATACCTAATACCTTTAAAAATAGTTGATTTGTTTATAGTTGTAAGATCTATTTCAAAATAGGTTTATCTAAGTTGTATTCTGATATACAGATCTCACTGCCATTGTCTACATAAGAAGAAATCATTGATACTTCAATTCAAAACTACACAATCCAAATCTCTTGCCTTTGAACACATGAGATAATTAAAGCTACACAATCCCAATCTCTTGCCTCATTGAACAAACTTAAGAAGTTATTATAGGCAATGAATAAGGACTCCATAGGATCTATGTCTAAAGTGCAGAGAGAAGGCTGAAATATGTTTAGATTTATAGGGATATAGAAGAATCATGGGACTCAAACCCACACCTAATTACAATATGATGGATAATCTTTACTTGTTGTCTCTAGCTCTGCACTTGCTGGAAGCACCATGGTTACTGAAATGGGCTTCACATATGCAACTACGATTGTAAAGCGCCAAAGCCTCCCCGGCATGTACATTTTGAGCATATCCTACAATCAGTACATTCAAGGAGACAAAATGTCATTTAGGATTTTTGTCAAACATTTTTCTGGCATTCATTACATACCCACATTTTGCATACATGTCTATAAGGGTACTTACCACATAAACATCCATTTCAATACCATATTTCACTACATGATAATGAATATCTCTGCCCTCTTGTGGAGCTAATAGCCCAACACATTCCTTGAGCACTAAGGGACAATTAAATTATTTGGTTGAATGCCTACCAGTTCCATCTGGTAGTAAAGTACCAGTGCTTCCTCAGAGGGTTTGTTCCAAGAACCTAGTCATTTCATTTCATAACAAGACATTTCGGTGGCATATTCTTTTAAAAATCAGGCTTAGATCATCCATTCTCTGACAAGAAACATAGAAGTTCAAAAGTTTGATTTTCAAACTAGTTTCTTGGACTCCACTTGTGAGCATGTCGGCAGGGATCCTATTGACCTCAAAAACCGATTTGGTGTCCATACAGACCTAGAAAAGAAAAGAAAAAATGTATGAAGATTGAGATTGAGATTTAACTCGGCCAAACTATGAGCAAAAACAATCGGTGACTAACATATGCATAGTAGTTTGGAATTGGATGAAGGAAGGAAGCAAAAACTTACCGATGAGCAGTAATAATCTAAGTCACATGGAAGATCAAATTTACAAACTCTCCCGAAAATCTATTTGTCATGAAAACCTGCGTAATGGAACTTCATTTTCATTTGTCATGGGCGGTAAAACCTACCTAATGGCATTTTATTGGTGGGTTTTCATTAGTGATCAAATTTGGGTTTTAATTTCAATTGAAAGGGTTTTGGAGTTCAAAGATGAAGGGCTAGTATAAATTAACTAAACCTTTTTTTCCAGAAAAAATGCAAAAAATAATTTTTTTTCTAATTTTTTACAATTTTAAATAATTGAGAACCCTCTAATATTTACATAAAAAATGATATATTTTCAATAAAATCT
Organism: Pseudotsuga menziesii; assembly: GCA_001517045.1. Taxonomy (NCBI): domain Eukaryota; kingdom Viridiplantae; phylum Streptophyta; class Pinopsida; order Pinales; family Pinaceae; genus Pseudotsuga; species Pseudotsuga menziesii. Next base: position 128,043 of record LPNX011126699.1, on the reverse strand, counting down.
AATTTGAACCTATTCTTTAGATATATTTATAATATTAATTTTACAGTTTATTAAAATAACAACTATTTTATTGTATTTTTTAAAGTTGGAGCAGACTTCATTATACAGAAAAACTAGTTAGATTATGCAATAACTATATTGGGACATCCACTTGATCTTATGTATAGTGCATAACTTTGTAACTAGATATTGTCTTTAAAAAAAACTAGAACCATGAGAGAATTACTTACACTTAACTATGTAGAAAAGGAATCTACTAAGCAAAACGAAGCTATAATAAACCTACAACCATAAAATACATATAAAAGCAACGAAAAACTTAATTCAAACCAGATAGAGGGAATTCATCCAATCCTGAGAGACATAAGAATGGCAAGCATTGGGTTCCTACGAAAAAATAATACACAACTCGGAAAACATTAAAAAAAAATCCTACATACGAAGCAAGTTAGCAACGCTAGCATCACCAGGGTTGAGGCATCAGATTTTGTTGTTCAATACTTGTCGCGACAACATATAGGTAAGTGATGGAGGGGAAATGGAATCAAGCCTGTGTCAATTGGAGCCTTCCAACTCACTGCATGTTTGAGTCTCAAAAAATTTCCTTTTAAATTGAACCAAAACACCAAAAGAAGTTTGTTAATGGGTGGATTTGAGAAAGTCCTAGGTGTGAGTAAATAAGAGCTCGGGTTCTAAAGTTTGCTATGTTTTGTACCAATCCACGATTCGACAAATCTACAGTCATTGATAGGAAATTTAAGATATTTAATGAAAACAATTAATGTATCTATCTCTATGTGAAAATAGTTTTCCATGTTCATGCAGGCCACTACCCTCCTTATTGTCTTACCAAAAGGCATGAGAATGAGGAAGAAGTTACCATAAACAAACCACTCTAAATGTATCTAAAATATCAGGTTTGGGAATAGTTAATATAAAAAACACCAACTAGCCAAGTGGGTTAGCTCAATCAATTTCAACGTAGAGATCACTGACAAATTATGGATTCAAGCCTGTAGAATCCCTCTGAGTTAGGAGTACATGTTGTACCATAGTGGAATTTACCGCATCCACCATTCATGGAATGCAAGGAATCGCATGGAGGGTTTTCTGGAGGACATTTTTCGTGGAAGAAAGAAAGATAAGACCACCAACCAATTTTCGATATATTATAATATTTACTTCCGTGGATTTGATCATATGTTGTTAACTTCTAGTATCAATAGGAGTTGAAATAGGATTATATTGAAGGATATCAAACTTGTAAGGGCTTAAATTTAATTAATTTATCCTTGATAGTCCTTGATTTTTAGGGAGGTTTTTCTCCCTCTAGATTTATGTCTCCCCAACCAAGAATTCTAGAAAGGGGTGGTGACCTAGCTCATCTTGAGTTATTAATTGAGGCACAGACCCTGTGAATTAAATCCATTACCTTTGGTTGTTACACTAGTTCCTTTAGGTGGTGAGAAAGATAATTTTATCAAGCCAGACATGATTCTTGGCCACAACAATCTAACCATCATCACTAGCTATAAGAGCTCAAAGAACTTAGAGAGGGGTGTTGTGCTTGAGCCAACGTGTTCTCAATAAGAAATGGGTAGTATATCTTGTGAGAAATATTCTAGCGCTTGAAATACGTATTTGGCATATTGAATAATCACGTATATGTTCCCAGTTAGGCAGGTCAACGACTCAACCTGAACACAGATACAATTGTGGGGCCTTTAAGGCTCATGGTACATAAAATCCTGAAGGAGTTGGCATACAATGTTGAAATGACCCATAACATATACAATAAATGGGGAATTACACCCAAACAAGGCAATAGAATTCAGTTACCTTATAGGCCAAAATTTTTCAACCCATACAAAGAACACCACTAAGATATTTCGCAGTTCTGGCAAACCCACAAATCATAGCTAATAACTTGGAAAGAGTGTTGATGTAATTGTAACTTTGGAATGTATTCACTTGTATTTCTTATCTATTGTAACCCAATGTTTATTATGGGATGTATTGTAATGTATTTGAGTCATGTCATGCCCCGATGTTCCGATCGGAAAGTTTCTATAATGAGAAAGTCATGTCAAGTCATTGTGGGTAACCCTCTTATTGGTCAAGGGTTAAATTCCCCACAGTTGTGGGGCCCTTGGGTTATTAGACTATCCTAGTGAATTCGACCCTAGGTGAGTCATTGTAAGTTGGGGCAATAGTCCCCACCATTGTGTTACCCTCCCATTGGTCAGAGGAGGCAAAGTCCCCACAAGTGGTGGGGCACTAGGGTTATTAGACACTCCTAGAGATGTCGACTCTAGTAAGTAATTATTAAGTAAGTCCGACATGTTGGAGTGCACTTCAAGTGAACGAAAGAATATAAATAGAGAGTGAGAGCCTCTCTATTTATCACTTGCAACATACATCACTCACTCACTCAAGTGTGGCACATAAGTGAGGAAGGAAATACACTGGGACTAGACAAGAAGAAGACTACTGTTGTCGGGAGTGCATCTTACTGTTTTCTGGTTTTACTGTTTTGGTGCTGATTCTATCTCTGAGGAAGTTGTGGGGTTTTCTCCTTTATGGTTTCCCCGAGGAAAACTCTTTGTGTCTCTTGTCTCTTGTGATGTGTTTATGTTTTATTGCTGTGCTTGTTATTCTCTCAATGAAAAGATCCTAAGATCATAATGCTAGCTTATATGATGAAAAACTAACATGGTATCAGAGCTAACCTGAGAAGAAGACATTGTGCAGCTATAGAAGCTAGGGATTTTTACTTTTTGGGTCTCTCTCCACAATCTATCAGCAAAAGTATGCTAGGATGACTCTCCATTGAAGGGTGCACCTTTCTATCGAAGCGGAATTCAATTCCGAGCATTTTCAGTTTTCGATGTGGAAATTAGGGCTTTCTACAGAAGAGGAATTTTTGGGTGAGACCAGCATAGGATTTTTCTCCTCATCAAAACAAAATTTTAGAGACCTGGAACAAGAAATTTGGTTGGGTGAAACTCCAGGAAATTCAAACTCTAGTTTGACCCTGAGCTAGGAAAAACCCTAAATGCTAAAACTGATAAGTTTTGGTACATTCGCTATATTCTAAGTTTGGAGAAGTATCAGAAGCTGAAAATTACAGGTACCGAAGATAAAATCTGGATGAACACTGTATCCAAAAATCAGCCTCATATTCACTATATTCTGGGAGATATGATCCCTCAAAGTTAGGGTTCCAGCCTCTTCCAGAATTCATCCTTAAACAGGACACCTGAGGAGAATTGCAATATATTGGGATACAGAGGTCCAAATGGAATTCCTAAAGATGTTCCAGAAAGGGCACGGACTTTAATTTTGGTGGTATGAATATCAGACTCAGAAGATCAACCAGTGACACGTGGCATGCCATACAACTTCATTGTTCTGAACAGTCCTGTAACCGGTCACCTTGGGAAAAGGATCATAAATCCAAAATGGTGAAACCAATTCTGATGAAACCTATGGTTCTAGATCAGGGACATGCGAGGTTACCTCAGTACGAAATTTTTAGGTATAGAGGAGCATCAATTTCATAGATATCATAGAAATAGTAACAGACATTTCTGCAGAAGAAATTGGAAAACTTCCCTCCACTGTTTTCAGAAAAGGAGTACATTGGACAGCTCCATTTGAAGAGATCTATCTGTATATCCAATCAGATCTGAAAGATTCCAAGTTTTGAAAATTAGGGTTTTTGTGACAAACCCTAGCTCTCAAACCAAGACGGACACCTCAAATCAGTAAGATCTAATCCTTTGCTATTTTCATTTGAGGTTCTCATTTCAAAGTGATCTATCACATCAGCTTGATGATAAGCTTGATGAAGTTGACAACTTCTAAGCATAGAAGTATTTGATCTCTCTAAAGAAAATGGATTGGACACCTACATGAGTAGAGGGGTTCCATTTTTAGAGGGAGATGAGGTTAGAATCCTTTCACAAGAAGAACTTGGTCAAGGCCAAGAAGATCATGATTGATTCAGTCACGGATTTAGTCTTGTACCACAAGTGTCTTCCCCAAAGACACCAAAGATGTTTTGATTCCTTGACCAAGCTATTTGAAGGGAAGAACAAAAATCAGAATATGACCTTAAGAAACCAGTTGAAGAATGTGAAGATCCAGAATGCAAAGACCATGCAGTCATAAGAGTCTCTCAAATCAAGAACAACTTGAAGCGGTAAAAGAAGAAGTGAAGAATGTAGAAGTTGTGATGGCCACCTTGAATAGCATCCCAATATCATGGGATTCATTCATGTGAAGAATGTGTGCCAGAAGGAAGTAATTACTTTCAGTAGACTTTGGGAAGAAGAAGAATCTCGTCTCTGAAGATCAAGCTCTCACCTTCCAAAGAAGATCCCTCAATCAATGAGGGATATGAAGATCTCAACTCTTGAAGAACTTCTTATCCACCTCAGCATTTTGATAAGAAACGATGCTATCATGAATGAAGAAGATGATGAAGCTGAAGGCTCAAGAAGCAGTCTACCCACGAAACAAATAAAGATAAGTATTCAATTGTCATTTCATTGTTTTGTTATGCATTTGTTTATATTTAGTTAAAGTGTATGCATGATAAGATGTTTGCATTAATGACAGTATACTACTAATATGCATGTGATGGGTAAGTAGCTCATGGTGCTATACAACTCTCCATTGCTACTTATCTAGAATGAAACCTCTTTGCTGACATATTGGATTAGTGCACAATCTCAATGTTGTCCTAGTAGAGATGGAAGGCATCTAGAAAGTTTCAGTGAGATATGGATGAATGTTGTATTGGCTAAAGTAGTTGCATGATCATATATTTATGCATAAGTATTTGCCAAGTATGAATATTCTTTATGAAATGTTCTAACCATACAAATGCATTTGACTTGTAGGAAAGATCGTATACATAATCGCCTGCAAGCAAAGAAGAATGAATACTTGTTCTGAAGAACAAGTGACGACAGTTCAAAGACAAAGAATAATATGATGAGTGCAGTGACATCATTGATGCAGAATCTTCCAGCTATGAAGAAGTAACCAAGAAGACCAGTTCAAGAAGAATGATGTCAGAGCGCAGTATCAAGACCTGAAGAAAAGTTCATAGTTCCATCATGCAGTAGATGGAAACATCGTGGGATACAAAGCAAGATTCGTAGCATGAGGCTTCTCATGAAAAGAAGGCACAGACTACGAAGAAACATTTACAGCTATTAGAAGTAAAGTCACATGACATGCATAATCATGTGTGCAAATGAAAGAAGGCCCTGTACGAGTTCAGAAGACACCCGTGGGATAACACATACATGATGAGCTTTATGAATATCTTAACCTTTGCTACAAGGTTGAAGATGCAAGTCTATACACTAGATGGTCACATAGAATATTAGTAGCATAGGAAGCTACTTGTCACTCTGGTACAGAATGTTTTCAATGCATAGAGTATAGAAGACAGAGGGAGTATGATGCTTCGCTCACTAGTGCAAAATGAGAGATTAGTGACCAGGAGACCAAAAATTTTGGTCAGCACAATTTTTTTCAAGGGATAAATCACCAAAATTGATAAATTTAAGTGGGCTAACTAAAAAAGACCAAGATAAATGACCAATTTTGGTCACAGGGTATCTAGAAAAGAATGACCACATAACAATTGGTCATTTATTTGGTCATTTATAGTTGTGGATCAGTTCGGCAATGAAAAATTACAATTTTGACAATGTTGTATATTTTACTAAATTCTAAGACTACAAATGGATTCATAGACACCCTAGAACTTAGTAAATTGCAGAGCCTCATGTGTTACAACTCCACTGTTAACACCAAATTAACTATGACAATGTCCTAGCGATGAGCTATTACTTATATATTTGAAAATAGCTATACAAATATACCTATATACATTTATTTTTAAATATTTTATTTATAAATAATGTTAATTATTAAACTCTTTACATTATAAATTAAAAAAAATGTTACTAAGTATTTTTTATTATATACTAATAATACATATAAAAAATTTTAAAAATATACTCAGTAATTTTTTATTATATACTATTAATACATATAAAAAAATTAAGTTAAACAAATATAAATATGATAAGTAATTTTTTATTATATACTATTAATATATATATATATATAAAATTAAATTAAACAAATACAAATATGACAGAATTCAAGTTAAACAAATACAAATTTCATGCTATCATGTTAGTGTAGTTTCACAATTTGGGTTTTGGTGCCAACGTGAAGTGGTGGGTGCCAATGTAGAACAATCTTACATTTCACTCAAGTTCAAGCCCAAGGTGACCCTGTTCAAGGCTTCAATGGCACAAGGTGTGTTTCATTCTATGGCCATTTTTCCCTATATTCTTTCCTCCGTATGGCATTTTGGTGATTACGAAGACGCTACTGCAATGCAATGAAATATTCATCTCAGATCTTCAGGATGGAGTCCAATTCAAGGGTTTCTGCAATGGAAATCATGGTATTTTTTAGGGGTTCTTTCCCTTTTGTTCAGCTGAAATCCGACATTCAGAGATTCGATCCGACTACCATTTCATCATTCCCTTTGAGGAATTCGGGTTCACACACAAAGGCCTCCTGGAAATCTATGTGAAGGATTCCTCGTACAAGGCCATCAAGGAGAATGATATCGACCTGGAGTCCATGGGGTTCTTCCTGAGCACCAGAGATGTCTGGCTTCATGTCTTGCAAGATTTGGAACATGGAGAAATTCATTGTGTACTCGAGAGTAAGCTCATCACACCCCTCCTTACATTTAAGGATTTGGAGAATTCATTTCCCTTCGACAAAACTTTCAAAGAGCTCGAAGCAAACCAGTTTACTCTGGTCTTTTCCAATTGTATCTGTGACATCATGGTTTCAATGGATGTAACTACAGTTATTTATAATCTTGAGGGGGGCGGTGATGGCACCCGGGATTATCTTTCGGTCGGTGAAACCCTTCTGTTGAATCTTTTTTTCACTGTCTTTGATATCTGTTGCGCTGGTTGGGTTTTGGATCTATGTGGTTATGAAAAACTATCTTACGACCTACCGTACCCATGTATTCATGGCCGCCCTCGTCTATTTGAAAGCTCTAAATATACTCTGCGAGGAAGAGGACAAGTATTTCATTAAGAGAACCGAAAAAACCCATGGATGGGATGATCTATTTTATATTTTTAGTTTTCTGAAGGGAATTATGCTTTTTACCCTAATTGTCTTGATTGGCACCGGCTGGTCCTTCTTTAAACCCTACCTGCAAGGAAAGGAGAAGAAAGTTCTCATTGTTTTCATTCCCTTGCAAGTCTTAGACAATATTGCTACTGTGGTGATCGATGAGACTAGGCCATATGCCAAGGATTGGCTTGCCTGGAACCATGTGTTTCTCTTAGTTTACATGATCTATTGTTGTGCTGTCTTATTCCCCATTATCTAGTCTATAAATAATTTGCACCAGGCTACACATACTGACGGAAAGGCAGTTGTGAATCTGATGAAGTTGACTCTATTCAGACAGTATTACATTGTGGTGGTTTGCTATATTTACTTCACTTGCGTTGTCGTTTATGCTCTGATCACCATAACTGCTTACCGGTATGCTTGGACTAGTGTCATGGATGGAGAATTGGTAACCCTTGCATTCTATGTGTTCACTGGTTATAGGTTCCGTCCGATTGAGCACAATCCCTATTTTGTGGTCGACGATTATGAAGAGGAGGTTGTTTCCCAAACATTGAAGCTGGAAGACGACTTTGAGTTGTAAGAAGGCAGAGATCTAATGGATCCCTTGGGGTTATGACTTAGGAATCAGATGATGATATCATTTTGGGTACTAGTTGCTGTTAGAGTGCCAAATAATCTTGGAATTAATCATAGCACAGAGGGATTAACAATGAGGGGTGAATCTGCTTTAAATGAAGCTTGATCTTCTCGGTCTTGTTTCTGGACTGTATGAATAGATCTCAAGGTACATTTCAATAGGACAATTTAGTCTTGAAATGTTCTTTTGCTTGTTATTTTTGTAATTGGAACAATTTCTCTTTGGTATGAGTTTGTAATGTTTTTTTTCGGTTGAATTTGATCACCCTTTTTTTTAATTAAAATTTGTGTATAACCCTAGAACTCTAAAATTGCTTCAGAAATTGCTCAAATGCAAGATAAAGATTATGCTAACTTGGAAAAAGGATTATCCAAGTAGTCTGGTGAACAAACACTTGTAAAAAAGAGTATGGAGAGCCCCTCCATCCATTTTTCATTGTTAAGGTTTTGTCTTGAGTTCTTAATTTCCAATCAGATGTACCTAATTTCCTCCTTTTTCAGTATCTGGTAGGTCTTTTCCTCAGCCGCTATAGCTTGTGATTTGCTGCAAGAGCTTGTGATTTGAAACCTAGTTTATGTGGTGTTCAACATTTGCAATTAATTGGTAAATATTCTTTCTTTAGCTACAAGAGCCCGTGATTTGCAGGGAGAGCATGTGGTTTGAAGGTTTCGGATGCCTGCCCATGGAGTGCCTTCTCTGTTGTTCTGCGTTTGTGGGTAAGAACTCTTTGGACTTTCAAGATCTATAATTTGAGCCATGTTTTACTATTTTATGTTCAATGATAAAAACTCCATTTTTTTTCTACAAATATATGACTAATATTTTGGCTACCCCATCGCAGTTTGCGATAGTGGGTGTTTTAGGTGTTTGATATATGGTGTATGTTGATGAACTGTTGTTTCCATAGTGGGTGTTTGGGTGGAAAATATCCCATATATTTGCCCCAGTTGTATTTTGTTTAGGCCTAAACCTTCGAAGCGGATTGAATACATCTCCATTCCAATGGTTAGTGTAGGTTTTGATATAGCTTATGTATATTTTTTAATTTCAGAATATCTTGATGAAGGAATGCGGCTGCCAAAAAACACATCTGTTTTAGTGCACCAAGTTCTGGGAAGGCCTCGCATGCCAAATGCGATAGAGAAGAAAGAAGAGTACACCCTTTCACCTCTGTGCCTATTTAGGTTATATTTATAGTTTTTACAATGTAAATGGTGGCTTCGAGTTTGCAGTACATTTATTTGGATATGCTACCAGTTCCTATAATCTAGTATGGTGTATGAATGATGTTTCAACTTTCTCAGCATTATGAATATGTTTTTTTGAATATGTGTTTTATGAATAGGTTCCAGTCAAACACTTTCAAACAAGGCCCAAGGGGGAATTATCTTGAGACTCCATATGCCTTGGGGATTGGCACTAGTCTTCAATGTTCATAACCCTCCCATCACCTATACTACAAAGAAGACCTCAATTTTTGCTAAGACTAACTCTTACAATCCTTGTGCTTCATTTTCATAGTCTAGTATCCTAGGGAAGAGCCCCCCCCCCCCCCCCACCTGTCTTGGAGAAGAGACAACCAGAAGTACAAAGAGGTGGTTATTGAGGTGACAACGGGTAACACCTCTAAGTTATAGTTGGGGTAAACTTGTCCTTTGGGGCTTTAATCACACATGCTAGTTCAAGCTGTAACATATTTAAATATTTCACATCAAACACCGAAGGATTGGGATGGAATTGTAATGTGTTTTGTAGGTATCCCAGCCTCAAGTGCTTGTCCCTTTCCAATCTAGAAATCTGGCTTCCATCTTTTATAGATTTCATTGGACCAACATGATGTCTTGCTATTTCTAGATGAGTATATTGCAGAAAAAACATAAGTATGAACCTCCCAAGCTATGTTGAGAGCATAAGTGTGGGTCTTGTATCCACTGCGAGAATGTGGGTGCCTGGTAAGCATGATTTTACTTTGAGCCTTGAGATTTTCCTACTCAATAAAAAATGAAGGGGGAAGTTTGCAGAATTGATAGATTGTCTGTACAAATAAACATTTGAATATTTATTAGATTCATTTGATATTGAGATTCTAGATTTTAAAGCTTAGAGTATTGAAAAACATGGATGGCCTAGGTGTTTGATGTTTAGATTATTCTGCATATTATGATGATGCCCTAGCATGAGATCTTCATGGGATATTGGTGATTGTGTGATTGAAGACTTACATTTTCCTAAATCTGCCATGCCAACTCAATTGCAAGCAGCCAAGCAGAATTTGGGGTTTCAACTCCTATGGCACAGCTGGATTTTGCACAGCAACAGGGTCAAATGACGAGTGGAGTGCCAAGACTGTTGTTTCTATGGCTACAGAGAAAGGTCTATGCTACAAAGAAACTAAGAATCTTAAACATTGGGTGGAGAGATTTGCTGGTCCATCTGCTGAATATATTCCTGATGGTGAGATAACTTTGAAGTAGCCTGTTTATGAATGTTTGTATTGCAATTAGCATGATGATGAATGGAAATTATAGCTCAAATTCATGATGGACATTCTGGTCAAAATCAGACACTTTCGAGAGCATTGTAGTTCATTCATGGAGAGGTAATCAGTCATAAAGAGTTAACATAACACCCAAAGTAAGAAATTCTTTTTTGCAATTTTGGAAACCGATTGAAGGGCTTAGAAATCTGAGTCAAGGTGAGATGGTTGGCAGGAATATAGAAGCTGTTATTGAAAGGACTAATTTTAAAAGCTATGTCAAAAAACTTGATGATAGTGAGAAAACCTGTTGTATCACTTACAGGCAAATTTGTTCGGTTTTTTCCAATGAACGATAGCTCAACTATGCCTACTACATCCAATGGTCAATTTGTGGTGACCAATTTCAGTAGTTTGAAAACACAGCAAACTTGATAACTATATTCAGTGTTGCTTACAGTCATTCGCATCTTCACCTGATGTTTGGCCTGTTAATAATGGACCAGTTTATTAGAACTTTCAGGTCTGGCAAAAGAAGGCATGTAAATCGCTCCTCCTTTTAAGAGGATCCTGTAGCAGGAATGAGGCACTAATAGAATTGACCAAGGGCATTCATGGCATCCTTAAATCAGTCTTAACTCAGCAGAACAATCTCTGTATAAGCAGAATTATCCTTGGCAGCACTAGCATAGAATTCAGTGGGCAATTTGTGGATTGTTTCACTTTCAAACTTGCAGTAAAAGGAGTATTAACATATCTAGGTGTATTTTTCAGCAACATATGTATTGGTTGTCCATAGCAGCAGCTCTAAATCTGCATTTTATTTGTGTTAAAGGGGCCTGTTCTTGATCAGCATTCACCATAATGAAGGCTGCAATCAACCTGTAGGGAATAGTTATGATGAAGACATTGAACCTTGTGGGAGCCTTTCCATTTGTTTGACAGACATCCACCCTTTTAAGTGTACACTCTGCATCCTTCATGGCCCTGTCATGACAGTGTCTAGTTTTTTAGGATCTTCGTACCTGGTTTGGAGGCTGTGCATCACTCTTTCGTGCTTCTTGGAGGATATTCATTTGAGAAAGCTTAGAGGTATTTTATATGGATTGGTGTTATTATTATATTTTGAAAAAATCCTCCTCTTCTCATAGTGCTGAAAGCATGTCCAGGGTATCTATTATGCCAAAGTTACCCAGAAATTGCATCTGGCCCCAACCGTTTGAAATGGCCTTCTTGCACTAGTGAGACAGCCATTGAGTGACAACATGTAGCCATTGAGTGACAACATGTATTAGGGGGTTTTGAATTCTGGGCTCTTTTTCTCCACAAAAGGGGTGCAAACAAACCTAAAAAAAACAGACCTGAGTTAATTTCAGACCCTATAAGCCAAGTCTGAGTGTGATTTAGGTGATTTTGGGCAATCTCTTGATGCAGAAAAGAGCGATATGGCATGTGTTTGAACTTTCTATGTAAACTTGGTTTGATTTCTGGTTTTATTTCTTAATATTAGGACTAATAACAAAGTGTTCTTACAGGTGGAAAATAAGTATAAACCTGAAGAAACGTTGTTTGGGCCTGCTGGAGTGAATTACATGAATTGGGCTACTCAAATGGCTATGGGAATGGATACAGGTGTACCCTGGGTAATGTTCAAACAGGATGATGCACTAGACCCTATGGTGAGCTCTGTTAACAACACCCTCTTAGATATTTATATGATAATATCTTTAACTGGGCATTTGGTGACCCCTGTCTCTGGATGAACTTGTCAAATTGTATCAAAATATTGCATCAGTTGCATCAATTGAATTAGTTACCTTTGCATATTCTGTACAATTCATACTAATGGAATTTAAAATAAGTAATTAGTGTAGACACAAATAAATTGTCATTTTTCATTTTGATGAATGACTACTACTGAGTGTAATTGAAAGCAAAATAGTTGCCATTTAATAGATTGTGGGGTTTTCAGGGTTCTGCATTCTGTTTTTCTTAGTCTTGTAATAATCAATGTTGAGATATCCAAGATTCCATTGTTTTACCTTATTTCTTCTTTAATATTTGAAATAGATAAACACTTGCAATGGTTTCTACTGCGACAACTTTGTACCTAATAATCCTTATAAGCCAACAATGTGGACGGAATCCTGGAGTGACTGGTACTGAGATTAGTTTGTAGTTAATTTCAATTGATGGAATAACAACTTACTTTATTCCACGCTTAAATATATTTTGAACTTCAAATTCTGTTCAGGAGAAGTAAGAAGTTGAAGGCAATCCTAGCAATGCCTCCTTTGATAAACTGATATTTTGAAGATTCTAAGCTCTGCAGTAAAAATTTTATTGTGAAAAATTGAAAAACGAAAATATGCAGCAATGTTTATTGTCAGTTTTAAATGTAATTCCAACTTATAGTAATATGAAACATTGTGTCTGGTTTTCTAGGTATACTGAATTTGGAGTTGCATCTCCTCATAGACCAATGGAAGATCTGGCCTTTGTAGTATGGATGATCTAGTCACTTTGAAATATTTGGTTACAAATGTCAATGCATCTACAGTATGTGTAGAAGAAATAGATCCTTTACCTAAGTGGCATCTTCCTAAATTGTATATTTCAGAAATGTATAAATTATCTCATTTTTTCTTGCATGCAAAAACACGCTCATATTTTTTAGAATGAGTTATCTATTGAAGATACCCATTTAGACCATCATTATTTACAGTTCATTAAGAAGAACGATATCCAGTCATATAAATCCAAAGGTTTCAAGTATACCCATTTAGACCATCGTTATTTAAAGCTCATTAAGAAGAAATATATCCTGTCATATAAATCAAAGGTTTCAAGTTCTTGCATCTTGGTTGTGTACAAATTGATATCACTCCTTTGTTTTGAATAGGCCTTAATGCTTTTATATAGCATAGCTTATGGAATACCAACATTTAAACTTTCTTGATGTAGTTCTTGATACCATGCAAGCCTCCTTGCATGATGGTCTTGTTTATCTATTTGTTTATCCTAATTTTGTTGCATCTCTATTTTTCCTTGCATTCACTCTTCTAGACAGAGAGCCCCTTGACTACTAGATCCTTACAATGGTTCACTTCTTCTGTATTTCCTAGGGGATATTCATATGCCTTCATCTCTGTAAGTACCATATCCAAATTTGTATAAGGGCCATATCCAAAATATTCTTGTAGCTTATCATGTACACTCTTCCCTTTAATAATTCCATATACATCTTAAAACTTCAAGTTTTTATTCTAGCAAAATGCAATCATATTTTCATAATGTTGTTTGGGATATAAATCGCCTTTACCATCCTAAGGGGATGGGAGACCTTGACTTATAATATTGTCAAAGATGGATTTGAATGAATTTGCATCCCTTTCTAGTTGGGTTGCTTTTCCCTGTTTTATTTGAGATATATTCCTTTTATGAATCAAATTAGAGACATCCATGTTGGTTTTTTTTGTATATATTATTGTCAATGCTTTCAACTCCTCATTGGTTCTAGTGTTCAGGATGTCTATGATATATTTGGAAATATCTGGGTTTTTTTCCAACTAAGCCAATGTACTCTTGATATCTTTCATACTAGTAGAAGCTAGGGTCACTCATATTCAACAATAGTGAAATAGATCCAATGCTTGGTGAGGGTGATGGCTATTTGATCCCAAACCAAGTGTTTTTCTCCTTTTAAAAGGGGATTCCATATGAGCTTATTTATAACGTGATCTACTTATTTTTGCAACTTGATCTTGGTCTCATGTAAGTCAGTGATGGCAGAGTGTATTTTTTGTGCCAAATCTCTTAGGAGCCCTACCTCATCTTCATTTTTCATAAGTATTCTTTAACCTTGCTAAGTTCTAATTTCTTGAAGGTCATATCTCATAAAATGTTTGCAAGCTAATCAGTTGGATAGGCTAAAGACGATGAATGGAGTGCAGTTCCCTTTGTAGATATTAAATTATAATTATCCAGTTTTAGATCATTGGATTCTTTCTCCAATTTTATATTTTCTCTTTGTATTCCTAAATAAATTTTACCATTTGGTCCTTCTCCTCTTTGGATTCCAATAGCAGTCAACAGTCATAAAACCTGGGCTCATTCTGGGATGATCTTAGCATATTGCAAACATATTCTGACCTTTAAGGAGTAGTAAATTTTCTTCAATCTCAAGTCTGGGAACATTTTTTGACACCCTGGGCACGCTAGACCTGTCCCTGTGCATTCCAATAGCAGTCAACAGTCATAAAACCTTTTTTTTTTCAAATTTGGGCAGTTTTGAGTATGTTCTTGGTATGCATATGAATGAAACCAGCAGCAAATCATGGTGATTATCAATTCTGGGAACATTGTAGACAAGTACAATGGTGAGGAAACAAGTCTGAGAAGTCTTTTGAGGGAGATCATCAGTAAAAGGGCTTTGAATAACCATGAAACTCAGTTCTGAGTGTAAACAGCAGCATCCAAACAACAATGAAGGAACAATCTGAGCAAATCCTGTGGTGGAAACAACAGTAACTGACCTATGATGTAATGTTGGATATCCTCCTGACAGCTTGTAATAGGTTGGCATAATTGAAGACCTGTTTATCAACAAACCTGGGTGAATAATGTGGGAAATATGGTGCACTAGAGAGAAAACAAGTGCCCAACCTTCATAAATTATATGGTATAGAAGAGGTAGAACCACCCCTTGCCTCACAGCCACAGTATCCTAAAGCAGCAAACTGTTGGATACCTTTTCTAGCCCTAGGTGAAAGTGCTCTCTATTAAAGAAATGTAACTGCAGAAGATATTCTATTTTGTAACACAGAAGAAATGTAACTGCAAATCCCTCTGCCTTACAATCATAACAACATTTATGTCTGGGCTCAGATTTTAGTACAAATGTCCCAAGTTAGTGTGATTTGGTTCCTGTACAGTGGACTGATGTTTTTCAGGAATTTGTGTTGGTGAAATGGATACTGGATGTTAATAACACATCAAGCCAAATATGCAATGATAATAACACATCAAGCAGTGAATTTCAATGGATGTTAAGTCATTAATGTTGTTAATGAAGAGACACAACAAGATGTTTTACCTCTTTAGAATCCGTCTTATGAGTTCCTATATAAATACCACAAAGCATTTACAGTTCATCCAAATCCAATTGAGTATCGACTTATTATCAAGTAGTTGGTTATTGAGGACCACCTGATCCATATACCTATTTGCGTGGAACTGGAATGCATTCTGATGGCCACTATGAAATTGTGAAGTTACCATTCATTGCTTTAAGGATGCCATCTCCATACTCATTATTAAGTCCTTCTCATGATTCGTGTCATCCTTACACACATTTCTACAGAGGCCTCTATATCATTTGTATATTTATGATGTCTATTGTATTCTGACCAGATTGAATTTGTGGTCCTCAACTATGCATGATTTATCTTGTGTAAGCAGCTAACTTTATTTTATTTTTATTATTGATATTCATTCTGACATTTGCACTGTTTTCTCATTTATAACATTGCAGGTCTGGTACAATAATGTCCCACATACTCATTTGGTGGAAGATAAAGGTGGTCAAAATTGGATTGTATTACATAAAGATAAATTCAAATTTCCAGGAGGTGGAACCCAATTCATACATGGGGCAGATCATTACATAGATCAGATTGCTCAGGTTCTTGTAAATGGTGCTTGGTTTTCTTATTGTCATTAGGGGTTCTAGCTAATGCCATTCGGAACTAGATGCATTGTGGTGTTATTTGTTGTTGCTGGGCCCTGAAGATTTTTTATTTTTATTTGGTTGTGCAGATGGTTCCTGATGTGGCTTGGGGTGTTCATACCAAGGTTGTTTTGGATGTGGGATGTGGTGTAGAAATTTTTGGTGCCTTTTTGCTTTCTCAAAATGTATCAACACTTTCCATAGCTCCAAAAGATGTTCATGAAAATCAGATCCAGTTTGCTCTTGAACATGGTGTTCCTGCTATGGTGGCAGCTTTTGCAACACGTCGCCTCTTGTATCCCAGTCAATCTTTTGAGATGATTCATTGTTCCCATTGTCGAATTGAATGGACTCGTGATGGTATAGTTTTAACTCTATTTCAGATTCCTAAACTATGAGATTATATCTAGTGCATTTTATATGAAATTAATAGAAATCTGAACAAGGGTTTTTATTATTTGTTAGGTACAAAGATACATATAGCATAATTTTTAGAGGTCAAGCAGTGGAGAAGAGTTAGGTCTATGATTGAGTGGTGAAGGTTGTTGGTATGTTCCCTTAGACTCACCGGTTCCATTCTGAACGAGCTGTTTACCCAGTTTCTGGCAGATTGATATGCGGTATGCCCTTTTGTGGATCTAGGGTCTGGACCATTTTTCATCAGATAGATGATAGATTGGAAAATTCATGAATTTTTGTTGTTGTGAACAATGCTCCATATAATCCACATATAATCCACTATCAAACATGGTCAACAACTTAATTCCCAGGGCTTTATGCATGCTAGGGTTAAAACCCGGGTCATCATTATGGGACACCCTTTGTCAACCACTAAATTCATAATTTCGTTTTTCATGTTGAGTGCTTAGAAGAGCATACAGGTGCATGATGCCAGAAATAACTCATAGCATAGTAGATGGAAAAAAGGTTGGTAAAATCTATGGGAGACTGCAAATTGGAAGAAAATAGAGCTGGCTATGCCTATTTGACTGTTTCTTGATATAGTTTCTCATCGAATTTTGTGACCCCACCTTCAAGAGGTATTTTTCTTTTAATGATTCATTCCTTTCTATAATAGATCTAAGCTTCTATCTCAAGGATTGTTAAGTGCTATTGGTCTTAGTTGTGGTCATATGGAAGTTACATGTTCCCATGAGATGACGAGACCCCTAGGCATTACACCAGATATTTAGTCTCCATTGTCTTGAAGGGGTGTGAAATTATTCTTATACCAATGGAGATGTAGATCTTGATTTTGGAGCCTTTTGACTTGCATGTTAACGGGATATGGATAAAAATACCTTAACTTTAAAAGGAATTTCTTATATATCTCAATGTCTGTGTGCCTGGATCAGATTAAAAAGGGATTTAATTTGATCTCTCACATTCAATGGGCATGACTTGTACAAATTGTGATGTTGGCAATGCCTAATTCTATATGATAATGACTCATTGTAACTTGTAAGTAATTTTAAGGGTGGCATGGTTAAGAATGATGGTATAATGGATGTAAGAAAAACTATCTTATGATTAGATTGTTAAAGTTATAGATCAAGAAATGGCCTTTATCCCATGTTCCACACTGTTTCAGGGCCAGGGTGCTGTGTTATGGGAATGGCTGTAGGGACTCCCCAAATATCAAGGGGTGACACCCTTGAAAATATTAAAAGAATGGAATAAATAACATTTAATATGCAATTAGAAACTCATGTACTCATGTTTCAGATTCATTGAAACTTCCAGGAATCGGCATCATTCTTTGGATGCATGCTACGTGTTCCAATATATTTTGCTTTTAATATTTCAATCACTTAATGTGACTGTGTTTGGGATGTCTTTATATATGCTGGAGGAGGACTGTAGATGTCATTTGAGGCGCATCTGTAGGTCGTTCAATGCCAAGGGATGTGTAGGCGTCCCTGCAGTCCCCTAATTGTTGGGAAAGATATGGAAATATGGGAATGGAGTTTCCTGCATTCAAGGCTGCTGAGGCATGTAATGGTAATGCATGCCTGTCACTCTTTGACAATAAACATGGGACTTGTCTCCCACCCTGGACATGTCCCTGTGAAAGACTTATTTTATCTTAAAATTTGGAATACCACAAATAAGAATAGGAAAAACATGCACATAAGACAATAACTTCCACCTTAGTTGGTCGAAAAGACCGAAAATAGGGAATGGAAAGGTCACATAAAGGATGCTTACAATGAGAAGTGCTCGTGGGTGGAACATAAAAGGTAAACTCAGAATCTAATGCAATTTTCTTTTTATTCCAAAAATCTAATGTAATTAACAGTACGAGGTCAAACATTTGAATTTATACCAATGGGGAAATTGGACAAACTATGGTTATAAGAAATTATGTTGTGGTTGATGAAGGAGAATGATAATTAGGGAAAGGTAGATGGGCTTCCATGACTGGCTTACAAGACCCTTCTTACGTAAAACAGGGAAATTGGATTCAAGAGTAGTGGAAAAATGATTAATATTGAAAATATTTCTGATTCGTCACTTGATAAATTCAAAAAGTACTGTTACTCAATAGCATTTTACTATATTAAATTAAAGGGCATTTCCTTCAAAGGACATTGAATTAAAAGCCATTTCCAGAATCTTTCTTCATCACTAGACATTCTTGAATCTCACCATTCATCCTTTACTGTATTTAATTTTGTGAGAATTTACGACATGAAAGAATTGGATATTGTGTGAATAATGCTATCTGCATTAGATTTTAAATAAATACGAGGAGGATTGCTAGAACATTTCTTTGGAACGCAAATGCGATGATCTATGTCAATGGCTAGTCATTCAATAATTCTGGGTTGTAGCATTCAAGTAGACAGAGATGCCATTCAGTTCCTACTTTGTTTGTCCCAGTATTTCAAGCTGTTATTTATTTGCTGAGGGAATTAGATTTTAGAGGCCCTCTTGCAGTTCTAAAGTTGCTTATTGGATACACAAGATGAGGAGGATTTCTAGAACTTTGTTGTTGCAATGCAAATGTGATAATCTATTACAATGGCTAGCGATTCAATAATTTTGGGTTGTAGCATTCAAGTAGGCAGAGATGCCATTTAGTTACTACTTTGTATGTCCCAGTCTTTGAAGTTGTTGCTTACTTGCTGAGGGAATTAGATATTAGAGGCCCTCTTGCAGTTCTAAAGTTGCTTATTGGAGAGACATTGTTGAATAATTATTTTGCTACAGATATTGCCCTTGTTTTTAATGTCGATTCAAGGTAGCCACTATGCTGCTTTTGTGTTTTGATTCATGGAGCTCATATTTCTTATATGAACTAATCCTGTCTTGCAACATACAAGTTTATGGACATACATTCAAGAGCGTTCACTAATTGTGATACTTTCTTTTCCTTTAATGAAGGGGGTATTTTACTTCTTGAGGTGGATAGGATGTTGAGGGCTGGAGGCTACTTTGTTTGGGCAGCGCAACCAGTTTATAAACATGAGGAGAAACTACAAGAAACTTGGAAAGGTACTGTAAGTGGAGAAGAAGATTGATTTTGTTTAAAAATTTAGATTTGGCAGAATATTTGATACTTACTATGGATTTGCATTTGGCACAAAAGATAGGTTTTAATTCAAAAGTTTCTTGAGGATGTATCTCTTTGCCTTTTTGTTTGGTTGGATAACTGAGCTTTTATGATATGAAATTTGCCTTGGATACCAGTAATGTGCTGAGTCTTAAGATACACTATCTAATTAATAGTCATGTGGGTAATCTTCCAACATCTCAATTGAAATTTTTTCTTCCATCCCACTTCTTTGTCTTTTCATGAGAGATGTGGGGAACAAGAAATCGACATTTTGACTTTCAAACAAATATCCTTCAAAGTTATGCATCAGTCTTCTGTAGAAATAAGCAACACAGTTAGAGAATTCAAATCAGACTTTATTAACTGCTAAAATCTATATCTATGGTATGCTTCTGCTGGAATAAACATCCGTTAGTTTATATGCATTCTTCTGTAATGAGTTATTCACATTACACATTTGTCAAAAATTAAAACCATTTGACTGTTAGAAAGATGAATACTTGATTGTGGTTAGTTGATGATGCATAAGATGCATGAGGATAAGTGCACGAATATAAGCACATCAAGATTAGCTATATATTTTTAGCTTGAAGGTAGTATAGCATCTCTTAAAGACAATATCAATTGTGTGTAATGATAGGCTATAGCCTACAGGTATAATTTAGACAAGGACAAGATGTTAAGGATAATAATAATTATCTATACATACTGATGTAGTTAGATTAAGTGTCCTATTTAATGGGGTTGAGATGTAATCTTTTGGATCAAAACAGAGATGTAAGGAAGCATTGAAGGCTGTAGTAGTAAAAGAAGAGAACAGAGTGTGTTGGTAGTTACTGGTAAAAGGGTTTTTTTTTAATCATTTAAAAAAATATGGATACAGAATGATTTAATTCCAGATAGGATTAGATTTGAGAGTGACAATTTATGGATATATATTTTTGCAAACATGAAGCAAACACAGGTTAACATTCTGAATGTCAGCGACAGAGGAGATACCTTACAAATTGGATGGGCCATATTGCCAGCTGACTCTAGTAATTATATGACAAACAGTACTGCTGAGGTTAAATAACTGAAATCTTTCCTTTTCCAATTAAATGTTTAAGGAATGAGGATGACTGAACAGTACTCTATGATTATTCATGTATATCGAAAAGTATAGTTATATGAATTAATTAAATATGTTGTTCTTTATCTTGTTTTTGCCAACCTTTTTCCATTTGTTCAACTGTTATCGATTTTCATCTCTGTAGAGAATCATCTCCCTTTTAAGTGGGCATCAGGTTCACCTTTGTGATGCCTTCGGAACTTACCATCTGTTAAGATGGAAGATTTTGCCGCCTTCAAAAAGGTATAGTAGTTCTGTTTGTAAATAATCCAAAATATATTGTGGCTAGTTGTTTGCTATGGTTTTACTTGAGTTGTAACTGAGTTTCATGCTTAACCATCAGATAAATCAAGAACAGTGGACACAAACATGTAGTTTCAATCTATAAAATTTGCATAAACAGGGCAATTTATATATGATCTATGCATATCTGAAATCAAGATCTGATTGAAAGTAAAATTTAAATGAAAACATTCAACTTGCAAATAAGAGACAAATTGATAAAACACAGCTGGCATTATTCAGTTACCTCCATATATAATTGATGTTTTTCAGGAATGGTGACTAGCAATTAAATATTTGTTGCTGGTAATATGTATACGAGCTTAGTAGTTGATGCTACAAAAGAAAAAAGCATTCTAGTTTGGTGACCCCAAGTGACTATCTTAATAAAACCAAATGGGAATTTTGTAGAGATAAAAGTGAACAGTTTTGGGAGTGGATCCACTCAAAGATATAAGTTTGGAACGATTGTTAAAAAATTTAATCTAGAAATGTTAAAAAATTTAATCTAGAAATAGTGTGCACACAACTTTTATAAATAAGAGAAAAAAATCATATATATCATACAGCAAACGAAGGAATCATCTTGAGGCTCTTAGTCCAACTCGTGTGTTACAGTCTGTGTCTGTAAATCTGCACACATGGATAATAGAGATGGAGGTATGGCACACAATATACAATGAGA
>LPNX011126699.1:39125-103980 GCA_001517045.1 Pseudotsuga menziesii | reverse complement strand
GTTAAGTGTGGTTTTGAAGCTGCTGACGTGGGATCTAAGTATGGTTTTGAAGCTGTTGATGTGGGATCTAAGTATGGTTTTGCAACCAAGTGCAAGTATTATGGTTTAGCCATTGTAATATTTTGAAAAGTGATGATTTTCCTGTAAATTTATATGGAAATTAATATGTGTCTTTGAGAAAACTCATATTTATTGTAATACTTTTAACATTTCATATAATATAATTTGTGGTTTAAAACTTATATATATGGTTGTACTTTATATTATGTACCAATGTTGTAATTATTAACTAATTAATGTAACATTGCATGATTTACATGTGTATTAGATATTATTTACAAGTGTTGTAATTAATTATAATGTGACATTGCATAATTCGCATGTGTATTAGATGAGAATAAATGTATGATTCTTTTTTTTAATTTAAACATAATATCAAATTAAAAATTTATATTGATTAATAATGAACAACATTAAAACTACTAAAATATAATGATCATACATAAAGCGACTAAAAATGACTAAATTAGTGACCAGTAAATGAGATTAATGACCAAAATTCACAAATAAAATGACCAATAATTGAGAGATATGCGGACAAACAATGAAATATAAATGACCAGAAAAATGACCAAAATTCGCATATCAATGACCAAAAATCAGTTTTGGTGGCTAATTTATGGTCTTTTATTACATGACCAAATTTGGTCATATTCTAGCTTGTCATGTGGTCATTAATTTGGTCACTAATGTGGTCATATATTTGGTCATTGATTCAAATATATGACCAAATTAATAACCAAATTAATGACCAACCAACAAGCTATAAATGACCAAAATAAAAATGACCTATTTTGGTCATGTAATAAAAGACCGCAAATTAGCCACTAGCGATCGCCAAACCAAAAGTGGTATATGCGGTTTTTGGTCATTTTTTTTGTCACTAATCTCTCATTTTCCACTAGTGGCTTCAGAGGGAGTGACTACAGAATATCCTGAGGATCGACATGGTACGACAGGATGGACAGATTACTGATGAATCTAGGCTTTACTGAGAGTAAAGTGGATTCCAACCTTTGATTCAAGGTTGAAGGCGGAAGACCAGTGATGCTCCTATTATGTGTCGATGCACTATTTTCTAGGCATGGAGGTGTGGACAAGGGAAGTATGTAGTAGAGATTCTGAATAGGTTCAGGATGATGGACTGCATGATCACACCTATGGCATCGAACCTGAAGCTATTGAGTGATGCTTCATCAGAGACAGTTGATGCTACGATGTGTCGTCAAATGATTGGTTCCTTGATATACCTGACGAACATGAGACCAGACATTTGCTTTGTTGTGAACACCTTGAGCCAGTACTTGAAAGATCCGAGAAGTGTTCACTTGACAGCTGCAAAGCATATTCTGAGGTACCTGAAGGGTACAATTGATTATGGGCTCAAGTATGATGCGAATCAGAAGATTAACCTGGAAGGTTATGTTGATTTAGATTGGGCAAGCAGTGCCATCGACAAGAAGAGTACTTCAGGATGTTGCTTCAGTATGGGATTAGGTGTGATCTCTTGGTTTAGCAGGAAGCAATCCTGTGTGGCACTGAGTACAGCTGAAGCAGAGTATGTTGCAGCTTGTTCAGCTAGTTGTGAGGCAGTATGGCTGTGGAAGCTACTATCTGATATATTTGATCTCCAGCTGGATGCTACTTGTATACATTGTGACAACCATAGTTGTGTGAAGTTGTCAGAGAATCTAGTGTTCCATGACAAGTCGAAGCATATCGATATCAAGTATCACTATATCAGGGATATGGTGCAGAGAGGAGTAGTGAAGCTCCAGTATGTTGCGACAGAGGAACAGATAGCTGATGTATTGACGAAGCCATTGGCTAGGCTGAAGTTCGAGTACTTCAGAGAGAGACTTGGTGTTCTCCATATCGAGGTTCCCTCCAAGAGAAAGTGATGAGATCCAAATCCATTCTGACAAGCAGGTCAGATGTAAGGGCTGAGCCATTCTGCCATGGTGAGAGGATTCAGTTCCTTCCATGTCAGATATGAGTGCTAGAGATCCAAAGCCATTCTGACGAGCAGGTTAGATGTAAGGGCTGAGCCATTCTATCATGGTGAGAGGATTCAGTTCCTTCCATGTCAGATATGAGTGCTAGAGATCCAAAGCCATTCTGACGAGCAGGTCAGATGTAAGGGCTGAGCCATTCTGTCATGGTGAGAGGATTTGGTTCCTTCCATGTCAGATATGAGTGCTGACTACCATTCTGGGAATGGAGGCACCTGGTCAGTTACCAGGAACACTCAGTCTGGGACTGAGAGAGAGTCATTCCGACGAGTAGGTCAGATGTAAGGGCTGTGCCATTCTCTTCATGGCTAAAGGATTAAGTTCCTCCCATGGCAAATGTGAGTGCTGGCCATTCTGTCGAGTAGGACAGATGTAAGGGCAACTGCCACTCTCCTGGAGAGTGGAGGCATCTGGTCTGTTACCAGGTAGCTCAGTCTAGGACTGGGGGCCATTCTAACGAGGGTGTAGGATTCAGTTCCTACCAGGTCAGATGTGAGTGCATGCCGTTCTAACGAGTAGGTCAGATGTAAGTGCAAAAATATTCTATCACTATGAGCAGGATTCGATTCCAGCCTGGATGAAAGTATGGAAATCTTTCATCACTGTGAGTAGGATGTGTTCCTGCCTGGATAGAAGTCTTCCATCATTGTGAGAAAGATGTGATTCCAGCCTGGATGAAAGTATGGAAATCTTTCATCACTGTGAGTAGGATGTGTTCCCACCTAGATGGAAGTGTGCCTTTCTGACGAGTAGGTCAGATATAAGTGCAGAGCCATTTCACAGATGGTAGTTGATGTGCCTACCATGCTGGTGAATGTGAGTGCTGGGCCTTTCTGATGTTATTGTAGTTTACTACATGATCAGATGTGAGTATTGGGTGTGCCTTTCTGACAAGCAGGTCAGATGTAAGTGCTAGGCGAAGACCTACCTGGTGGCTAGGCCTACAACCAGCATGAAAAAGGGTTGGCTCTGTAGAACTTCCTATAATGAGATAGTATACACATGATGATGACTAGAGATTATCCAGATCGAGCTATGATCCAGATCCATTTATGATGACTCCGAGAGATCCAGATCAAGTGATGATCTAGATCCAGCAGTGATGATCCACATCCAGATCCAGATCGAGTGATGATCCAGATCCAGACCCACTGATGTTGATCCAGATCGAGAGATGATCCAGATCCAGTGATGATGTCTGATGATGATCCATATCGAGTGATGATCTAGATTCAGTGATGATGATCCAGATCCAGTGATGATGTTCTAGATTGAGTATGATCCAGTAACGATGATCCAGATCGAGTGATGATCTAGATCCAGTGATGATGTTCTAGATCGAGTATGATCCAGAAACGATGATCCAGATCAAGAGATGATCTAGATCCGATGATGAAGATGAATTGAAGATGAATATGAATTGAAGACGAAGATGACTTGAAGACGAGATGATCCAGCTGATACAGAGAAGAAGACCAGTGCTGATAAATTGTGTCGAGTGAATACCTTCCTAGTTAAGAGGGAGTGTTGATGTAATTGTAACTTCGGAATGTATTCACTTGTATTTCTTATCTATTGTAACCCAATGTTTATTCCGGGATGTATTGTAATGTATTTGAGTCATGTCATGCCCCGATGTTCCAATCGGGAAGTTTCTATAATGAGAAAGTCATGTCAAGTCATTGTGGGTAACCCTCTTATTGGTCAAGGGTTAAATTCCCCACAGTTGTGGGGCCCTTGGGTTATTAGACTATCTTAGTGAAGTCAACCCTAGGTGAGTCATTGTAAGTCAGGGCAATAGTCCCCACCATTGTGTTACCCTCCCATTGGTCAGAGGAGGAAAAGTCCCCACAAGTGGTGGGGCACTAGGGTTATTAGACACTCCTAGAGATGTCAGCTCTAGTAAGTAATTGTTAAGTAAGGCCGACATGTTGGAGTGCACTTCAAGTGAACAGAAGAATATAAATAGAGATTGAGAGCCTCTCTATTTATCACTTGCAACATACATCACTCACTCACTCAAGTGTGGTGCATAAGTGAGGAAGGAAATACACTAGGACTAGACAAGAAGAAGACTACTACTGTCGGGAGTGCATCTTACTGTTTTCTAGTTTTACTGTTTTGGTGCTGATTCTATCTCTGAGGAAGTTGCAGGGTTTTCTCCTTTATGGTTTCCCCGAGGAAAACTCTTTGTGTCTCTTGTCTCTTGTGATGTGTTTATGTTTTATTGCTGTGCTTGTTATTCTCTCAGTGAAAAGATCCTAAGATCATTATGCTAGCTTATATGATGAAAAACTAACAAAGAGTAGGTGTCAAGTATCACAAAGATAAAAAAAACCTTGGATATTCCAACTATATGGCAACCAATTTTTCTCCTGTCCATGACATTATCATTTTTTTTTGCATGACCCTACCAAGAGCATAGCCAAACAATGGATTATGGGTTAATCTTAGTAAAAATTAGGTTTATGTTTCAAATAGTAACTATCATCATATTCTAGCCAACTGCAGACACAAAATCTAACAGAAAAGGCACCATTGAACCTCCCATTAGCCATTGAGGCATGCACCTTGTACAATAAACATAGTGCCACCAAATCAGGTGATTTCTAATTGCATACCTAGCTCCAACTCTGTACCTAGAAGGAGTTTTTTGTGTCACTAAAGGTCAACGACTCCCCTAACCCCTAGAAATGATGAAAAATCTCCTTCCCATCTGCATATCCCAAACAAAAGAGACAACAAATAAATTATGACTCCAAGGATGAAGGGATACACAGAATACACCCCAGGCTGAAAAGCCTTGTCACAACATTATATGGTTGAAGAAATATGATCTTGAATTTGTGACAACTAGTGCTAAACTCTATGTTCTATGTTTTACAGTATTCTCTTATATATTGTGATTCTTTTTTTCTAAGAACCAATGGAATAGCATGCATGGAGCCAATAAGATTAAGGTGTGCCACCATGCTAACTATTTTGTTGTAAATTGTGTATAAATTTCCAATTAAGGAAATTATTGTAGGATTTAAAAGAAAAACAACCAGAAAAAAGTATCGTAGAATGTAGCAAGACATATATCCATGGAACTCCCAAATTTGATACTTTGATACACTATAGATGCTATAGAAAAACCAGTTGCTATGGCAGGAACATGACACATTCCCTCCTGGAAAAATTTTGGAAAGTTCCAGCTAAAATTTTTTTGGGAGAAACAATGTACATTTATGATTAAAGAAATATATATTTCATATTCAGACTTAAGTTTGATTATTTAAAAACGTAATAATGAAAAACGTATTGCACATAAATCCATCAACTTCTCATGCTTAGGTTTTTCAAGTGATACATAAAACTTTAGACAATTTGGAGTTTTGTTAGCATAATTGATAGTTTTAAATGTTGTAATTACCTGTAGGTTGCAAGAAATGTTTCCCCGGTTAGTACCTTAGTCACCACCCCTTGAATTTCCAAAGTGTTTATAACTTCGTCAATTTTGGGTTGACACCTAACTCCATGTATTTATGTTTTGATACTTCTCTATTGTTTATTCAACGTTCATTTTAATAAATATCACATTCATTTCTGACTGATTTAGTGAGTTTCATTCCAAATTTCTTTAAAAATTATTTTATTTGAAAGTTAAAACATGCATACACAAGTTTTCAGTGTAAAAAACGACACACATTTGGGTAGGGTACCCAAGAAAATTAGTTTTCAACCCAGAGATGTCTGAACAATAGGTCCATATTCCATATAATATTGTCATGGCGTGTTGCATATATGTGATTGATATGCTCTTGATGGAATATAGATAATATATGGATGGATTCTAAGACTATGTCATTATATAAAATTGATATTGGTTATTGTTGACTATTGAACTATATTTAACTTGTAGAAAATATCCACAGGAGGAGGTTGACGTGACTTGCTCCGATGACAAGTGTGCATATCCTATTTATGCTTAGAGGGATATAAGTTCTAAGGTATAGAGGGATTAAGAGGATCCACAGAATGTAGGATCATTTATCCTAGATATTCATCCTCTTAGGTTTCAACATAGAGTCAACAAAAGAGAATCTTCCAAACATTTGCTATTAATGGCTTGTTCCTTACTATATTGGAACAAATGGTAAATTTATAGATCAAGAGGGAGCCAACTGTTCTTCTCAAACCCCAGCAGAATGGGATTACAAAGTAAATATGTGATCTCCATCGAGAAAGTTATTCAGAAAGCCTCCCAGTTATATAGAAGTGAGCCAAGTCTATGAGTCGTCCCTTTAAGATGAGCAAAGGGAGGAGGACATGGATTATTCAATTGATCTCTTTAAGAAGCATGTTGTGAAGCTTCAAGGTTTATCTGGTTTGATATCTCAGATAATCCATGTCAATGACTCCAAATCCTCCACTTATGAGGGGGCATCCAAACAACAATTTTAGAAATATGTTATGAACTACAGTTAATAATGGCATGTGGAAAGTGGTTCTCGGATAACCTTATATTTGGCATTGGAAATAGGTTGATTCCAAGAATTCAAAATCCTACCAAGATAAGAGCAACAACAACATACATGAGGAATCCCATCTCCGAGGCTCCATTGGGAGTTCATATCCCCTGTCTTCGAACATGTTTTTGAATGCATGTGCCTAAAAAATGGGTATATGTGTGTCCCCGATGGAAGGTGGTTGGCCTGATTGGAAGTGCACAAGAGGTAGGTGAGGTAAGTGCTTTGAATGTTTTGAATTTTTGTTTTGTGTTTCCATTTTTTAGTTATTTTTTATTTTAATATATATAAATGAAAATATTTGTGTGGTTTTCTTAGGTTTTCATTTGTCCATTATATCTCATATTTTGTGTCCCCTCTTAGGCCATAAATTTTATCATTGGGGTTTATAGGAAATGTGTGAGGCTCCAAATAATCATGCATGTACTTCATAAGAGATTGTTTCCTACAAGTGTGATTTGGTGGTAATATCAAGGTTGATAAAACTAAGCATGATACATGGGGACCATTCCATAGGTAGAGGTTGAAATTGAAGGTATTGAGCCATAAAATTTACCACTATTACTCATCGACAATGCATGGGATATTTAACCACCGTGCAAACCTAGCAAAGTGTATGTGGCCCCACTCCCACCCCACCTTATCTGCACGGGACTGTTTTGCAATTCGTCGATGTATTTTTATCCTCAAAAGGTGGAGATGTTGGGGTTTCCTCTAAAGCTAAAGACATGCCTACATCCTGTGACCTGAGATTTTCCATAGCGCACAACAAAGATATCCGATAAAGTCTATCAAATTTCGTTGCTTGGATTCACAGTAGGTAAAATGCAAAATAATACTCAAATATGTCAGTTCAAGGGAAATTCACATAACAAACAAAACTGCTTTAAACTTTAATAGAAATTTGACAAACCTCAAAAGAATCATCGAAAATTGAACCAATTATTATGAATCTTTAACGAAAATTCCACCAATGCTAGTCAGTGAGCCGACTAGTCGAGTTAACCAACTAATCGGAGATTAGGTCGGCCTCCAAAAGTCGTGTCGGTTGACTGAACCAACAAGTAGTTACTCATAAGCACTTTGTAAATCATATATAATAGGTTCTTGAGCCAGTTAAGAACTTGGTTCATTTTTGTATATGTATGGACCCTCATGTGATTCTATAATATAATCTGTTATTCCATTACCTTTTCTTGTCTCTTATTTATGTATGTTTATATGATTCTTATGTGTATTATTGGTAAGTTTATGTGATCTGTGAGATTACAACATTGGTTCCGTTGCCGATAGTACATATATGGATGACATGACCATGCGTAGATGATATCATAGCAAGAGATTAAGAATTGGTGGGAGCATAAGATTGAAAATTATTTACAAAACTACGCGAGAAGAAACAACTTAACCATTGCTCAGGCGAAGGAGAAACTCTTCACCGAAACACATGAGAAGTTTGTATATTTTTTGCCTCAGTTGTTGAAAAAACTTCTAGATGAAAAAGCCAGAAGCAATTAAAGACCAAGAGTTACTAGTGAAACTGATTCGAGGCAGACGAACAAACATGTCGGAGTGGTTTGAAAAGATCATAGATGAATTCTGCGAAGAACAAGCCATGGAGGAAAGAGTCTCAATCGAAAGTATCGAGAGAAGGTTTTATACGGACTTCACTAAGCAGTTTCTTTGCTCTCTACCGACCCTTTTGTTCAAATTTCTGATCGAGAAGGGAATGGGCCATATCATAGAGCCTCGTCCATCACTACAAGAACCGCCACCAAATACTAACTGGGCGTAGAAACAGAATAAGTGGGAAAAATTCATTGCCAGAAGGGAGTGGGAGTACTTCCTAAGAAAATAAACATAACTATCTGAGCTTCCTAAAGCATCACGTAGGCTATGGGGGGTATTTGGTCATGTGTCGGGGTATAGTACAAAAGGATTCTAGTTAAATGAAGAAAATTCCATCACCATCACAAAAATTCGACCTAAGAAGTAAATCGAATGAACAGTGACACACAAAGGTACGTCGAACTTGCAAAATTTAGAAAGAGAGAAGAGGTAGAAAATAAGGGAAGAGAGAAGAGAGAAATATAGATTGTTACAAAGAGGAATGACCACTGGGGTAACAGAACACGGAAGAAATCCGCCAAATTCAGGTCATGACCGACAGGAAGAATGCGTGTATGAGGAAGGACCACCCATGGAAGAATACTTGTGGATAGAGCTGCGAGAATCTCTCCAACTAGAAATTCCCCAAGAGATAAGACCTCTATTTTCGACAAATCCAAGTTCCCAAATACAAGCCATTGTCGAAGAGGACCTATGACTAAGAGCTGGTGATTTCGGTATATAGAGCCGACTAGATGACAAAGTAAATGATGATAATCATTTAGTGATCCGTCAACCGGAGGAAGGAAATTGGGTAACACTTCAAGCAAACCCTTCCAACCAAAGTATCTACTTGCTCTACCCAACACATGAAGGATCACCCCCCTTCCAAACATAGCTTTCCAAGAAACAGAATAGTCGGACTTGCAAGCACACCAGTGCAACTGGACACCGATAGAAGAAGTCGACCCGAACCGACTACTTGTGGGAGAAGAAATAAAAAATAAAACAACCGACGGGAATGAAATTTCCATCGATAACAGTTGTGAACAAAGAGATACGTAGAGCATCCCACTACCCCCGCCACCACCTCCACCACCGCCACCTCCCAGAGGAGACGTCGACACTGACATGGGTCACAGCTTAGCACATATCCCCCTCTATGAGGGTGACGAAGATCCCAGATGACATTGGTTTGTATGTGAGTCAACATGGGAGGCCAATCAAGTTACGAATGAAGAACGAAAGATGGTGCATTTCATCGGTGCCTTATGAAAAAAAACATTGACTTGATATATGAATTATATCGAGAGAACACCTCAAGCATCCAAAGCTAACATATGGCAGCAAAAAAGATAAAGATGACATCTTAGAAACCAGCAGAGTCCGTCTGGGACTATGATAAGAGATGGAAGGACCTCCTAAGCCAACTAGACTATGTAATTGATGAACAATTATTAATTCAGTGGTTTCTTATAGGCCTATCACAGAAAATCCAGTGGCATATCAGCTTGGAGACATTTAAAACATATGAAGACACACTTACCAAATCTCTACAGGTAGAGATGGATGAGGATTTCCCATCATATCCCGTCGATACTAGGCTGGAAGAACAGCTAGAAATCATGCAGAAATATTTGAAAGAGATGAACCTCAAAAATCAGGATGTCTGGTGTACAAAATTATCCATGGTTGAACACACTAAAGATAATTTTCGACAAGACATAAGTCGACAAGGTGTTCATTTTGTTCAAATGAAATTTTTTTGTGACATTTTCCAAGAACATGGAGAACATACAACAAAAGATTTCCCATATAACATGAAAAATAGCAAAGCATTTTGGTGCGCAATCTGTGAGGTAAAGAGTCACACAACAGTTGACTGCCACTTGAAGTTGAAGAATTGACAAAAATATCAAGTAGTCTACCAAACGAATGCAGTCGTGCAGAATAATGATCAAAACAAACCGAATAATCAAAGATATGAATGTCGTCGATATGAGCGTCGGTTCGACAATCATCGTGGAGGATTTGGAGGTCAAGGACGATTTTCTAGAAATCATGACAATCGACCACCACGACCCATCCAGTGCTTTACATGTTATAAATAAGGACACCACTACGCAGACTGTCCATACAAGGACATAAATAATCTAAATTTTTGTACTAGCTGTGGTGTGGGTGGTCACTCACTAGAGGATTGTCCCACCATGCTTGACAAGATTAATAAAAGGAAAAACATTAATGTCTTTTCGTGTGTTCAGAAACATGATGTAATACATATAAAGAACCTACATATAGTAACTTGACAAGAAATGAAAATCGGAAATGATAACCCATGCATAAGAAAAATTAAAGAAAAAAATGATTACCCTAATCCGATAAAACAAAAACAATTATATAACGATGCATCAAACATGTTTAAAAAATTTTCTAGACAGGAATCAGCCGATGACAGACGAAAAAACACACTTGAAGAACTATTTAATTTAATACAGAATGATAAATTGGTGTCTCAATTCATTGACTTTATATATAATATGAAGCACAAAAATAATACAAATAAACAAACTAAAAATATATGCAATTTGAATAAAAAATACAAGAGTGATGCTGACCCACTTGTTGATCTTGAAATTGAAGGATATCATGTTTGAAAAGTCGTTCTCGACTTCTGTTCACAAGTAAATATTATGACCTGAGATACATGGGAACAGTTGGGTAGACCTCTCCTAAACGAGTCAAGCATATACCTCAAATTAGTCAACCAAGGACTGATCGAACCCATTAGTGTTTGGAGAAATTTCGATACAACAACAAAAGGCATATCAACTAAGATCAAATTCAAAATTATTGACCCTAAGGAGGGATCTAACTCCTTCCCAGCATCGGTAGGTCGAACATGGGGAAGAAAAATGAAAGCATCAACATCTTTAGACAAGGAAATAATAAAATTAAAAGGGAATGGACAGAAATTTATCATCCCCATTCATCCTTCACAAGGTGAACCTTGGACCGCACCTATTGATGAAGAAGTTAACATTCGACAACTATACCAACTACACAATAATGAAGACTATACTGAACCCAATAATTATGGTGAACTTCATCTAGGGAACTAGGACTCGGTCAAATATAACTCAAATGCAGAATTATACGATTGGGAGATTGAAAATTATGAAACACAAGCACGAGGTTGTTGGACCATTCAAGCTATCCAGAAGAAACCAACCCGACAATGTTTTTCGATATCGACTATCCCAAAAATATTTGAGAAAAGAATAAGGGAATACCCCTCATTAGCACCAATAAAAATAGATAATAAACAAAGTCTTTGGTATAAAGAAAGAGAATCACTAGTTCTCCATGTAGAACAAGTCTCTAAGAACCTAGGTGGACATGGCTGACTTCAAAGCCTGGTCAAAATGTTTATAGGACACGCTGCTCGATGGTGGGACATGTTAGATTTTTAACATTAAGCTAGCAACATTAGGATCTTTAATTGAGAGAAAAACAAGCACAACAATCAAACTCAAGAGACAATGAACACAGTATTTTTCCTCGGGGAAACCATAAATGGAGAAAACCCCGCAACTTCCTCAGAGATAGAATAAACACCAAAAGTAAAACCCCAAAATAGTAAGATGATCTCCCGACAGCAGTAATTTCTTTCTTCCTTTACCCAATGTCGTTCTCTTCCTCAGTTATGCACTACAACTGAGTGTCGATGAGTGTGTGTTAAATAGAGAGGCCAGTTCTCTATTTATACTAGTTCCTGACATGACTAAAACCCTACTAGGGCCAACCTCTCTAGGAGAATCTAATAACCCTAGTGCCTCGAAACTGTAGGGACTTTAACCCTTAGACAATAGGATGGTTACCCACAATGACTTGACATGACTTGTTTACATTATAGATCCTCCCGATAGGAACATCAAGGCATGACATGACACAAGTACATCCTGAAATAAACATCGGGTTACAATACATAAGAAATACAAGTGAATACATTCTGAAGTTACAATTACATCAACACTCCCTCTTAACTAGGAAGGTATTCTCTTGACACAATTTATCAGCACAAGTCTTCTTCTCTATATCATCTCGACAAGTCCTCGTCATCTTCAAGTCATCTTCATCTTCGGATCTGGATCATCACTCGATCTGGATCATCATCACTGGATATGGATCATCACTTGATCTAGATCATCACTGGACATCATCACTGGATCTGGATCATCACTCGATCTAGATCATCACTACTGGATCATCATCACTGGATCATCACAGTTCCTATCTCATGATTCTTCTCGTCACAAGAAGTTCTATAGAGACAGCCCTTTTTCATGCTGGTTGTAGGCCTAGCCTCCATCTAGGTCTTCTTCAGTGCTTATATATAACACCAAGTCATAATGGACCACCCATCACTCACATCTAATCATGCAGGAACCAATCCTATAATCACATCAAAAAGGCCCAGCACTCACATTCACCAGCATGATAGGACACAACTACTATCATCTGTGAAAAGGCTCAACACTTACAACCACTAAGATGATAGGACACAACTACTATCATATGTGGAAAGGCATAGCACTCACATCCACAAGCATGGTAGGACACACCTACTACCATCTGTGGAAAGGCACAGCACTTACAATCACCAGCATGGTAGGACACACCTACTACCATCTATGAAAAGGTGCAGCACTCACATCCACCAGCATGATAGGACACACCTACTATCATCTGTGGAAATGCCAGCACTCACATCCACCAGCATGATAGGACACACCTACTATCATCTATGGAAAGGCTCTGCACTTACATCTGATCGTGTGGGAACACATCCCTCAGTCACATCAGAATGGCTCTCAGTCCCAGACTGAGGATTCCTGGCAACTGACCAGGTTCCTCCATTCAAAGAATGGCAATAGCCCTCATATCTGACACCAAGTCAGAATGGTCAACACTCACATCTGACATGGAAGGAACCAATCCTCTAACTTTTATCAACCCAAATGACACTTCTCTGTCCGAGTGCTGACATTTCATATGTTGGCGCACAAAAGGACATTTATGGATTGAAAGTTTCCTAAAGCACTATAGATGGGCATGTTATGAAATAAATTCACTATCCATATAGCTTGCCATTTTTACCTTTTCATATGTCAATTGATGTATGTGAATTTTCCTATAAGCAACCCGCATACATACGCGACTTTTCCTACAGCATATCGAGTATTGTCATTGCAACCCGCATATAGATCTGTACGCAGGTTTCCCTTATAGCAACTCATGTGTTATACATGGGTTGCCAGTATCAATACTCACGTACGCCTTCCTTTGACATTAAAAATAATAAATCACAATTAATGGAGATGTGTTAAGCCCTAATCAATAACTATCTTAACTGTCTCAACCTCCTCAACCTTCGAAACTGCTCTATTTCACTGAGTATAAATAGAGGCCTTGGGGAGGGCATTAGGAGATATACTTGGAGAGCAAATTTATGCTAGTGGTATCTATTCAGAAGTCTTTGGAGCAGCAGAACTCAGAATCCTTTGGTTGCAGAGGAGTCCTTGTTTCAAGCGTTGGGTTGTAACCTTATCGCATTCACTATTGTTAATAAAGAGAATCCTTATTCCAAATGTGTGTTGAATATCTTTCATGTATCATGGTTTGATGAATATTTATGATTAAGCACTCTATATATTGTTTATCTAACTTGTCATATATACATGTATAATTTTGCACTTGGAGGATTTGCTCTTTGCAGGTGAAGGAGGTGCATCCCTAAAAGCTTTGGAGGAGAAGCAGAGAGGGAGGAGACAAAGCTTGGATCAACCGTCGTTAATTAGGTGAGTACATTCTATCTTCCTATTTCCTTTCTATACTTTAAAGCTGATTGTTTGCAAGTTTTAAGAGTACGTTCGTAACCCCAGACCTTCGGTTATAAGGTGTTTATTCCTGAACAACAAAATTGACGACTCTGTTGGGGAGCCCAGACTGCTGTAGGTTATTTCTCTTGCCTTTGACTAGTCTTTTCCTTGAGTTTGTGTGTGGTATCTTCTCCTGGTTCATGCTTAACATAGTGTTTGAAGGCCTTGTGAATTTTCCTGTTTTTTAGAAAATTTTGTACCTGTACGCGGGTTGCTCTTGCATACAGTCATGTACAGAGACCTGTGTACGCGGGTTTCTCTCTAGGACAATCGTGTATAGTACGCGAGTTTCCCTTATACACAGTTGCGTACAAGCCTCGGAATAGGAATTTCTGGGCTAGGGTTTGCTTGTCCCTATCCCTCTCTAATCTTTGTTTGCTGGTTGGTCTTCCTTATAAGCACCGTGTTGTTAGTCTGATGACCTTGTTGGATAGACCTTGTGCTTTCCTATAAAGCCCTTGAGTTCTCTTGTTTGGATTTTCATTCTGTTTTGCAAATTTGAAGTGGATTTTCCTGTTTGGGTTATAGGTTTAATTGTTGTTTGTCTGAAGCAGTGATCAGGTTTCCAGGCATTGTCTATCCCAATCTATTTTCAAGTAGTGATTGGTGTGCCACTTACCTTTGTGTGATTTTAGTGTCTTCTTTACATTGTGTCCACCCAAGCTAGGGTTCCAAGTCTTCCTTAGGTGGTTGATTTCTTGGTCTTTATAATCTTTTTACTTCGCTTTGCTTACTTTATACAGTTTTTTAAATTCAAGCATACTCGAGTTTTTGTGCATTTTAGGAGCATAAGTAGTCTTTAAGCATTTTAAAAAGTGAAGAGGAAAACATTGTTAAAGCTTTTTGCATTTTGTTTTGCATAGAGTAGTTTTATTTTCAGTTTTAAAATATAATCTCAAAACTACAAAAATATAGTCTTAGTATTCTCTTTATCATTGCATTTGTTCATCAATTTATATTTACAAAAAGAAAAAGAAGTTTGTTTTAGTAGTGGTAATTTGTTTTGAAAAATACACCTTTTCTTTTCTTATTTCTTATCGAGTCAAAAACACCATAGTCCATCACTCCACTTCCTTATGAGTAAGAAACAACCCTTAAAATGAACGCAATAATTAAAATTTACTAGTAATTTTTATTTTCTTAGGCCATTCGCCTACTAGCTTAGGCTAGACTTGTGGGATAGGAAGTGTAAACTTTCCATAAGTTTTAAAATTCAGACGTAGTGGACCATTTGATAGGTAAATCCTTATATTTATCAATTGTATATGGGAAGCTCCTCTCAAAAGGGAGTCAAGCACGAGGCCACGTGGAGGCATTGAACTGAGGAGATAACCCTCTGATTCCTTGTCAAAACATAAATCAGGACTTTTACGCATCTAGGGATTCTGTCCTAGACAGAGTTTCGGGCTCAGCTACCCTTCCCATGCATATGAGTTAGGCTTGCGACTATCCCCCCAGATTGTTGGTATAGCTAAGATAGCCTTTATTCTCTTGACATCTAGGGTTCATACCTAGGTAAACCGAAAGGCTATTTCTGGTTCACCTTGGATGGGCTTGGAAGGTAACCCTTGTTGAAAGTGTAAGAGGGCGATGGGTGATTCCTCTGCTTGTGCCTAAGAACCACTTCAAGGATGCCAAGTAGTTGTTCTTCAGCTTTCTTCAGGAAAGCATATCTTTACCCTTGTTGACTATTTGAGACTTTAAGAAATTTCGTAGTGTTTGCTCTTTGGTTGTCTGTGTTTAGTTGACCTTAGGGTTTGATTTGTCAAATTTACAATCGTGGAGGACCAACTTATAAGAAGGTCATGAAGGTTGCAAAACCTTCCTCCTCTCATCACATTGGAACCTCCACCTCCACCCCAAAGGCAGAGACTAGACATGAACGGTTCATTTGAACCGGTAGGAGTAAGTCAAGTTCCAGGTGAACCAGCACTTATAGCTAACCATTTTTATTTTAATACAGTTGAGATAGAAGACTTGCAAGCTAACGAGTTTGTGAGAAACTTTAACACACCCTTGACTAATTTAAACGATCCTATGATCGTCCAGGTTAGATCATTTGATTCACCTGTTTTAGGTGTTCCTATGGGCAGGATTATGTCTACTACGAGAGAGAGTTCTTTTGTTTTCACCTCAGCCATTTTGACTGAAGGGGTGCTACCTCACCCAGTTAGTACCCTTATATCTAGCATACCTACTACGCCATTGACTCCAGCGAGCCGGGTGGTCCAACCGCCGATTCACGTAAGCTTAGCAGGTGCTTCTGGTGACACGGTTACTAGGATTCTTAGTATACCTATTGGTCCTTCCTCCTTCACATACACTGCCCAAAGTGGTCCAGTAGGATCCTCGGATTTCGTCCATGGATTTCCTTGGAATGGGGGGCACATTCCCCCATCCACTCCATACATAGGCCCATCACCTTCTTATGTAGAAGTGCAGTTTGGAAACAATACCTCTTATGGGCAAAGTTTTCAAACTCCGGTCTTGACCCCATTTATGAGCTCTCCCTTTTCATTGTTTAGCGGAGGGATACCTGCTCCTATTTTTCAGACCCTAGTTTCGACTGGGACGACCCGAACCTCTTATGCTGCACCTCCCACTCATAATCCTGAGGCTTATGAATGGAATGTGTTTCAAAGTAATCCATCCACTTCGCAACCGGTGGTAGGGGGAAACCCCACCTTTACTTATGGGTATTCGGGGGCAGGTCCCTCTAATCCCCAAACTGGCACTTTTAGTGCCCCGGTGTGACCCAAGATTTCGTTCCTGGCAACGTTAAACTTGCCAGACTTGTCTAAGTTGATGAACAACCCGGTGATACATGACCGCTCATGGCCACCTGTTCCCACCAAATTGCCATCAAACATCCCTAAATTCGAGGGAAAAGTTGGTGAAGATCCTAGGGCTCATGCCACTACATTTCATTTATGGTGTTCTTCAAATTCATTGAATGAATATTTAGTTAGGTTGAGTTCTTACTAGAGTGGTTCCTCAAATCCCTGTTGCCCTACATATCTAAGGACGTATCCACCTCAGGAGTGACAAATGAATAAGAATCCATTCTCAGGGCCCAACAATTGGATCTGATTTATTCACAATCTAGGATCTTATATGAGATTATCCCTGAGGCACCGAGGCCTACCCACGATGCTGAGAAGCCTAAGCCTGGACCCCATGCCGATGTTTTGTTTGGGTCTGTAAACTCTCCCACCATAGAGTCTTTGGCTAAACAGCTTCATCAGCTGTTCGTCAATCATTCTACAGCAAAGGAAGCAAAGACTGCCCCCTCCCCCCAGAGTGCAAATATTTTTGCATAGACCTCT
Organism: Pseudotsuga menziesii; assembly: GCA_001517045.1. NCBI lineage: Eukaryota > Viridiplantae > Streptophyta > Pinopsida > Pinales > Pinaceae > Pseudotsuga > Pseudotsuga menziesii. The sequence continues at coordinate 86,521 of LPNX011126699.1, read as the reverse complement.
CAGAAGGGAAATCAGCAGCTCGATGGGAAGAAAAAGAGAGGAAATAAAGGAGAGGGAAATCAAAACAAGCAGAAACCCGTGAATAGTGCTGATGGGGGAAAGAAAGAAAAGAAAAAGGTTAAATTTCTGTGTAAGTTGTGCCACAAGGATCACCTCACTCAACTTTGTCCCCTTATGGAACAAGCCTAGAAGCTGGTAAAGCTCAACAACCGGCTATCCTGAAGGATCCTTTTCCCCAAGGACAGAACTCTGCTTCAACTTCGAATGTAGCAGGGGGCACTCCAAATACCCCTGACCCAAACTATACCAACATGGTTCGATCTTCAACTTTGTTACAGACGAGGAATAAAAACTATGAGAAAGAGACTTCTGAGAAGGGTAAGGCTATAGGTGAAACTTCTAACCCTCTCACGATCGAGAAGCCTGCTAAAACTATGCGAAGATACCGAAAGGTGTCTTTAAGAAGACCTTGCATAACCCTAATGCTAGGGCTGCTTCAAACTACTCCATGGTTGAAGACTTAGGCAAAACCCTGTCTGCAATGTCAGCTTTAGAGGTGTTACAAAGCTGTCCTGCCCAGTGAAATGCCCTCTTAACAGCTTTAGGCAGCATGGACTCGTCGAGTCTCATGGTGAAATTTCATTTGTTTGATGTTAAAATTCACCTACCTTACCATGTAGCCTTATCAATATATGTCATCCATGGTGGAAAGACCATTGGAAGGGTAGTTGTTAATGAGGGTGCTTCTACATGCGTTATGTCCTTGTCCTGTTGGAAAGCTCTCGGATCCCCAGAGGTGGTCCCATCAAACGCTCTACTTACTGCTTTTGATGGAAGGTCATTCCGTCTACATGGTATCCTATTGGATAATGAAATTAAGCAGGTAGGGAAAGCAGTTTCTATTGAGGTGGAAGTGATTGATGCACCTTTGGACTATAATTTGCTTCTGGGAAGAATTTGGACTTATGCCATGCCCACTATCGCGTCAGTCGTTTTTCGGGTGGTGGTATTTCCACATGAATGGAAGTTGGTTACTGTTGACCAATTTGATTTTACTCGAAAAGGCCATTTAGAGTCTAATGAGTCCGTTGTGCCATTATTTGATCAGGTCAAACCTGCTGCACAGAGCTTGGGGGCTGGAATGTATGCATCACTGATGGGAACATTTGATCTTCCAGCCCCGATTAACTATATTGGTTCTACTAGTGTGGTGAAGTCCATAGCCACGGTTGTTGATAGGACTGATCCTTTGGGTTCTCCCTTCTCCCCATGAACCAGAAGTGCCCCTATCGATAGTGGAAGTAGCTTACCAAGCCATCACTCAAATTGTTGTTGATCCCATTCCTGACCCTCTCACAGTCTCAGAGGACCTGAAGAATTCTATTTGCCCGCTTGGCCGGAAAACTCTTTGCACTCTACGGACTGTTTAGATATGGTTTTACCTTCAGATGAAGCCATTCTAGAATCCATGAGTGCACGTGGTAAAGTCTATGAAGATATTCACCATCGATCCTATTTTCTTCCAGAGATAAGCAGGATAGAAAATCAAGAGTTTCATATGAGACTGTCAGATGATGTTGATACACCCATCAATCCCTTACCTAGGGAAGGAATGTTTGCTAAGGGGAATATGGAAAATATTTCCGCTACTATCCCTATCAACATCTCTGTAAATCCTAATGTCATGGAAAACATATATATAGGTGCAAACTGCTCTCCTGAGGAGATTTCCATCTATACTACCTTGTTCAAGGAATTCCGCAATGTCTTTGCCTGGTCATATGAGGAGATGCTAGGCATTGATCCATCGATAGTTGAGCATGAGATCCAAAAATACGCTGATGCCAAAACTATTCGACAAAAGTTAAGACCTGTTAACCCACGTAAAGCGGCGGCTGTGAAGGCTGAAATTGAAAAATTGTTGAAGGCCGGTTTTATTTATCCCATAGCTCTGACGGAATGGGTATCCAACCCTGTTCCCATTGATAAGAAGCAAGGGAACATATGTGTCTGTACCAACTTCAGATATTTGAATAAATCCTATCCTAAGGACAACTATCCCACGCCATTTATAGATCAAATTATAGATGCTTGCGTGGGAAGTGAGGTGTTCTCGTTTATGGATGGTTTCTCCAAATACAATCAAATTCAAATAAAACTGGAATACCAACATAAAACTGCTTTCATTTGTCCTTGGGGTACCTTCGCGTACAAGAAAATGCCCTTTGAACTGAAAAATGTTGGGGCAACCTTTCAACGAGCTATGAACTTTGCCTTCCATGATATCAAAGCCATTGTCGAACCTTACCTTGATGATCTGCCTGCACATTCTCGTAAGAGGATTAAACATCCAGATCACTTATGGTTGATATTTGAGAGATGCAAATACTATAAGATCCGCTTGAATCCCCACAAATGCGTGTTATGTTTCGATTCAGGGAGACTGCTCGGGTTCATTGTCTCTAAGAGGCATCCAGGTGGATCCATTAAAAGTAGAGGCCATTGTAAATCTGCCTCCTCCTCATTCTATCAGGCAACTTCAAAGCCTGCAAGGAAAGTTTAATTTTCTTCGACATTTTATCATTAACTATGCCAAGATTACTAAGGGTTTCATGCGCCTGCTTAAACAAGACACCCCATTTGTATGGGATGAAACTGCACATATCACTTTCGAGGCATTGAAAAAAGCTTTGTTGTCAGCACCTTTACTGCGTCTGCCAGATTACTCTAGGGATTTTATATTGTATCTGGCCACGTCCAAGTCGACCATTGGGGTAGTACTGGTCCAGGAAGACAATAGACTCGCAGAGCATGTGGTTTACTATCTTAGTCGTGCTTTAGCCAAACCTGACCTCAGGTACTCCCACGTTGAGAAGTTAGCCTTAGCAGTTGTCTATGCTGTTCAGAGGTTACACCACTACATTTTACTGAGGACCACAACAGTAGTGGCGAATGTGAATCCCTTACAATATGTTTTGTCCCGACAGATTTTCGGGGGCAAATTCAACAAGTGGATAGTCATTCTCCAAGAGTTTGACTTGGATTTTCAGTCCGATAAGTCTAAAAAGTCCTTAGTTTTTGCTGAGCTTATAGCAGAATTTCCTACTAAAGAAGATGTAGTCATTGAATATGACTCATTCCTAGATGAGCATATCTTCTTAATGTCCACCTCTGATCCCTAGTACAGAGATATACTTATATATCTCTAGACTTTGAAGTATCCTGCAGCTTCCTCATGGGAGGAGCGACGTAAATTATGCCTTCATGCTAAGAACTACCTCATCATAGGAGATACGTTATACCGAAGAGGGGTAGATTCCATTTTGCATCGATGTCTTACTCATGAGGAAGTGGAGATTGTCCTGAATGATTCCCATAGTGGAGTGTGTGGGGGTCATTTATCTGGGTTAGCTATGGCCCAGAAGATACTACGTGCTGGTTATTTCTGGCCCACGATCTTCAAAGATTGTGTCGAAGCAGTGAAGCGCTGTCATCCTTGTCAGCTTTACACCAGGAAAATGTGGTCACATCCTGCTCTGTTGTTTCCCGTTGTCTCGATATGCCCCTTCATGAAATGGGGGATTTATTACATGACATGCAACCCAGCCTCGACTGGAGGGCATAAATATATTATTGTCGCTATTGACTATTTTACGAAATGGGCAGAGGCAATGCCTACTTTTAAAGCCGACGGGGAAACTGCAGCTTTCTTCATATTCAATCAGATTATAGCACGGTTTGGTATACCCAAAGTGATTGTCACTGACCATGGCAGTCATTTTCAAAATAGCATGATGACGGAACTGACCACTATGCTTGGATTCAAACAAGAACATTCATCTTCATACTATCCGCAAGCAAATGGTCAGGTTGAGGCTGTAAACAAGAATTTGAAGACCATCCTCAAACGTACAATTGTTGTAGCCTATTCCAACTAGCATATCATGCTATACCTTGCTCTTTGGGCGTACCAAACTAATGTAAAAACTGCTACGGGTTTCTCCCCCTTCCAACTCGTTCATGGAGTGGAAGCCATTACCCCGGTTGAATGTGAAATCCTATCTTTGAAAATAGCTATTCATGTGTTACCCGATATGACAGAGCTTGAAGAACGTCTGGTACATTTAGAACACCTTGGTGAACAGCGTAGAGATGCGCTAACTACTAATCAAGGTCACAAGAATAGGGTCAAAAATCAATATTTTAAGTCGTTCAAACCTCGGATTTTCTCTAAGGGGGAACTTGTTTTGCTTTGGGACCAAGACAAAGAACCCCTGGGGGCAGGAAAATTCAAGCCCATGTGGTTAGGGCCTTATTTCATGTCGAAAGTCTTAAGGAAGGGCACATATGAGTTAATTGATTTTGATGGGAATAATTTGCCTGAGCCTAGAAATGGGCTCTACCTGAAAAAGTACTATGCTTAGGCTTAGCGCTTTTTCTTGTATTTTATGTATTTTTATGTACATTAGTTTGTCGGTTTTGTTTCTTTTATACCATCTGTTGGTTGTTGCGGATGTCTTCTAAGAGGTATATAGGTTTTGTTGATGGCCCCAGTCACCACACTTGTAATCTAGCATCAGCATCATGGGTCATTTACTCTCCCTCAGGACAGCTAGTTGCCTCAGGAGGCGCCTGCTTAGGTCCTGCTTCTAATAATGTTGTTGAGTATAGGGCTGTAATTGAGCTTCTATGGGATGCTTTGTCACGTTGTATCGCCTAGCTGGAAGTCCACCTGGACTCTCAACTGGTAGTTTCCTAGCTCAATCAAGCTTATCAGGTGTGGAACCCTATTCTATTACGTCGATTCATGCAAGTTAGGTTATTGGAAAGAAATTTTGAATTTATTATATTCAATCACATTCCAAGAAATCAGAATTCATTGACTCATGCATATGGTAATTACATTTTGGATTGGCATCTAACACACATTTCATAAAAATATACAGCATGCACATAAAAAACACTTCTAAATATACCGACAACAATATATATGTGTGTGTGTGTGTGTGTGTGTGTGTGTGTGTGTGTGTGAATATCTATCTATAGATAGGTCGAGTCCGATCCTCAGATCCAATCATAAACTGTATAATATACAAAAATATACAAAATGTGGATCACAGTCCATCAAAATGTCCTAGATCTAAGCAGGACCACCCTGGTCACTTGGACCACCTTGGTCCCCATGGTCTCTCTGTACTCTGGCTTCCTCAACGTCTTCAGCTTTAGCAGCCTCCACAGCATCTATGTACACTAGAATTTCTCTGGACACCCGCCTTAAAAGGCGTAACCAGACAGGTGGAACTCCAACCACAAACTCCTGCATGACGACTGGGATATGCTCTATCCTCAAAGTGGGCACTCTCTGGGTAAGCCTAGCCAGCTTCCCCTCCAGAACCCTAATAAGCCCTGGGAATTTGCCTAAGATACGACGAACAAACATACGTGGATGCCCTTCAGGGTGGACCGGTCCAATATCTGCATTTTGACATGTTTATAGGATTAGGACTCTTATACATATGTATATATGTATATATTAAAATTCATAAAAAATTTATAAAAACTTGAAAATTAAAAAATTACCTATCTCTCCCCATGCTCCTCCTAGAGGGAGGACAAGGTATGGATCACCTTGAAACTCCATCCCGACATACGGAAACTACTCTAGTGCCGGTAGCTGCCTCTCCCACCAAAAGTAGAATTCATCATCGTACACGCTCTGCACTGAGCCACCTCCTCCTTGATGGAGGAAGATGTCTCCCCATCTGCTCAGCCTAGACTGATGTGGAGATCGGACTGGTAGGGGTATGGCAGGGCTCAATCCTGGCACTCTCTTGAAGAAGAAGGAAACCAATATGCTAGAATACCCGAAGTTCTTCTGCCTTCCTCTCTTGCAATCAAAGAGTTGTTTTCTCAAAATTGGGACAACTCCTGAACACCAATCATACAGGGAACCCTGCATACAATCCACCGCCAACCTCATTTGGTTTCGTGTAGCTATATGTAGTGAAGATGATCCAGCAACCCTCACTATGGTGCTGGTCAGTACCTATAGTGGAAAATCACGTATATGTGTAATGGGGATGCAACTCCCTCTCTTTTGGGTACCAGGTGTGCAGTACACATCAATGTAGTTCTAGACACTTAAAGGATCACCACCCCTACCGGTGCCCTCTAAGTTGATTGGTGCTCCTCGTCATGACAGACCGGTAATAAAATATATGTCCTCGGAAGTAATTTCCAAAGTTTCACCTTGTAGGTCAAACATCCCTAAATCATGGTCCCAGTAGTTTATCATGAACTATAGAAAGCGGACATTGGCCCACATAGGTGATGAGCAAAATAATTTCAATAACCCACTCATTCGTAAAACATGTATGGTGGGCGCACTTTGGAGTGCTTCCTGATCCATATCCTCATGCTCATGTTCCCTCCATTCCAACACCATCTTCACACCTAGAAAAACAAACAATATGAATCTTTAGTATCATATAAATTTTCAAAATTTTTGACTCAACATATCTTTTTCTCCTTCACACAATACACGCGACTGTCTAGTTAGACATGTCGTGTACTATACATGACTGTCCCTCAGGGAAACCCACGTACAGAACGCGTGTACACGAGTTTCAACATAGTGAACCCGCGTACACAGCATGACCTGCTTTAGGATGCTTAAAAACATAAAATTGCGACTCAAAATTGAAAATTGCTAGGATCAAATTGAAGAGCTCAGGGTGTAGGCTTACCTACAACTTGCGGAATTGGATTTCATCCACTGGATTGTCCGCACCGATCGAATGAAGGTAGAGGTAAAAACTTGCTTTTTATGGCTAAAATTCAAAATGGTAAGTTTTATTTTAATTTTTGAACTATTTATAGAAATTATATTTCTAAAGTGGGTTTTTTCCTATAGTTCGAAATGTATTTAACTAATACCATATCTCTTTTGGCCTTGTAATAGTTTTTTCATCATTATGAAGTGTTTTTGCTCCTATAGGGTGGTTTTTGTCATTTCCAATGCATTTTTGCATCTATATTTAATCCACATTAAACTCAGCAATCAACATTTTTCCATGGACTATGGTATTTTAAAACCATTAGCTCCCTGTCTCTACCATTGTTCTTTTGTGGATAGGACCTTCCTCTCATGAGTATCCTCATTTAGAACCTATGTTGTCTTTTAATAATCATGCTGCAGTTGTCCCAGGTACAGGGGTATCCTCTTAGCTATTTTTCACGCCAAATAGAGCCTCTTTTTGGTCTCTTTTTACAAGCTATCCCTTTATAGGACTCCCCACCCTTATGGAGTTTCTTTAGGCCCAGGTCTGACTCCTTGAAAACAGACTTGACTGCCGAGTTAACTTGTCCATTCAAGCTCGTTAAGAATATGTGAATGGGCGTCTGCATTGGTGGTAGGTTATCTCTTTCTCAGACCTTGCGGAATAATATGAGAAAGGATCACTCTCTTTTCTACTAAATTGAGAAGAGTATTCTCAGGCATATGTTTATCACTTTTCCCAACCTGAGGGACTAAATTTACGGAAAAGGAACTCCCAGTATGAGCTTAGTTTTCTCTTTTTCGTGCTCTGTACCTAAACATGAAAAAGATTCCAAGTGTACTTTCTGTCTTTGTCATGCTCATTAAACATTAAAGAACAAAGCATCGAGTTTATTGTTGTAAGCCCCATTTCTCGTACTCAAATGGATATTTCTCGAATGATCTTGCTTTTCTTCACACTCGTAAAACTCAAGCTATATGTTGTTTTCGAAGGAGCGTTGGGTAGGTGGTAATTTAACCTTTTTCAGACCTCCCTGACTAAGTACGAAAAAGGTTCACCTTTTATTCTATGGAAGTTAAGAGAGTTCTTATGTGGTATGTTTTATACTTTTCCGACCTCAGGAGAATAAATTGGATGAAAAAGGACCCCCCTAGAGTCTTCTTTGGATTTTTTAGACTCTCTAAATGTGAAAACACCGACTGAGCATGTACTAGTTTGGGCTCATTAAATCCATGAATCAGTGACACTATCAAGCATTATTTTCTCTTCTCTTCAAGCTTGTTAAAAAATTAAGAGAGATCCGAGTTGACTTCCCTGGACTCGTTAAAATTTAACAAGGAAGGTAAGGAAGAAGTTTTCTCTTGTTTTCAATTAGTGGTAGTATGTCATCCTTGAACATAGTACTCTCTATTTTTTTCGATACCCATGTCTCAGTGTTCACTTTCAGTTCAACTATTACTTCGAGTTTACTACTCCTCCTCTTGTCCGTTATACCTGGGGAATCTGATCATGTCTCCTACATGACAGATAAGTCTAGTTGTTCTATCTATAAAGTTAAAAGTTGCCTTGGGTCATCTCTATGTCATGCTCACTGTTCAAGGACTCAACTCAATGTCTGATCTCTATCCTAATCCCATCATTGTCATATCTATTATCATTTGTGTCTACCTTCTTTCACCCAGTTCCTAGTCACTCTTGTGATCCGTTGGAGGATATATTGCCTTCCGTATCACAACACGATTCCGCATCAGTACTTCCTGACGACGAAGACCGATAGTTTTGACGAACGTACCTCAGGATTCACTTTCATGATTAGTGAACTCATTTGCTTCAGTTGTTGATTATCACCTACTGATTGATAAACTATTGAATCCACTCCATGTTCGACTTCAACCTACATTTATTCACATGGCTTGGATTGTACTGGTTCTTTGGGATTGTTTATGAAGACCTTAGTTCCTCGTTTATGGACTAAGTTGCGCAAGATTATGTTCCACTTATGTACACATCTTCCAAATCTTTGAAGACTCATCATTATTGTATATTGTGGCTTTGATCCACCTTTGTAATATACGTGGTCTTGTACCCGTATCATATGATGTACTCAAATATTATAAAGGAGCTAGTGTTCCAGTATATTGAACATAGCATCCTCAAATATGAGTTTGTATATGAGATTATTATGTATTTGTTTCAGGTACTACCTCTACTCCATTGGATTTCTGAGTTCTCCAAAGATAAAGATTTTAATGTATTTCGGCCATCACTTCCCTCTGACCTCACACATTAGGGGGCATCTATTATCAACCCAAATGGAACTTCTCTGTCCGAGTGCTGACATTTCATATGTTGGCGCACAAAAGGACATTTATGGATTGAAGGTTGCCTAAAACACTATAGATGGGCATGTTATGAAATACATTCACTATCCATCCAGCTTGCCATTTTTACCTTTTCATATGTCAATTGATGTACGTGAATTTTCCTATAAGAAACCCATGTACATACGCGACTTTTCCTCCAGCATATCGCGTATTGTACACGAGTATTGTCATTGCAACCCGCGTACATATCTGTACGTGGGTTTCCCTTATAGCAACTCGTGTGTTATACACAGCTTTCCAGTATCAATACTCGTGTATGCCTTCCTTTGAAATTAAAAATAATAAATCGCAATTAATGGAGATGTGTTAATCCCTAATCAATAACTATCTTAACTATCTCAACCTCCTCAACCTTTGAAACTGCTCTATTTCACTGAGTATAAATAGAGGCCTTGAGGAGGGCATTAGGAGATATACTTGGAGAGCAAAGTTATACTGGTGGTATCTATTCAGAAGTCTTTGGAGCAGCAGAACTCAGAATCCTTTGGTTGTAGAGGAGTCCTTGTTTCAGGCGTTGGGTTGTAACCTTATCTCATTCACTATTGTTAATAAAGAGAATCCTTATTCCAAATGTGTGTTGAATATCTTTCATGTATCATGGTTTGATGAATATTTATGATTAAGCACTCTATATATTGTTTATCTAGCTTGTCATATATACATGTATAAGTTTGCACTTGGAGGATTTTCTCTTTGCAGGTGAAGGAGGTGCATCCCTGAAAGCTTTGGAGGAGAAGCAGAGCAGGAGAAGACAAAGCTTGGATCAACCGTTGTTAATCAGGTGAGTACATTCTATCTTCCTATTTCATTTATGTACTTTAAAGCTGATTGTCTGCAAGTTTTAAGAGTACGTTGGTAACCCCAGACCTTCGGTTATAAGGTGTTTATTCCTGAACAACACTAACCATGACAAAATGGCTTAGCCCTTACATCTGATCAAGTGGGAACACATCGAACACATCCCTCTATCACATCAGAATGGCCATGCACTCATATCTGATCATGTGAGAACAAATCTCACAGTCATATCAGAATGGCCCTCAGTCCTAGATCAAGTGTTCCTGGTAACTCATTAAGAAGCTCCATTCCAAGAATGGAAATAGCCCTTATATCCAATCATGTAGGAACCAATCCTACATTTATATCAGAATGGCTCAGCACTCATATCTAACATGGAAGGAACCAATCCTCTCACCATGATAGAATGGCTCAGCCCTTACATCTGACCATGGAAGGAACCAATCCTCTCACCATGTCAGAATGGCTCATGGACTCATCACTTCCCCTTGGAAAGAACCTCGATCTGGAGAACACCAAGCTTCTCCCTAAAGTACTCAAATTTCACTTTGGCTAATGGCTTCCTCAACACATCAGCTATCTGTTCGTCCATCGCAACATATTGGAGCTTCACTTCTCCCCTCTGCATCATATCCCTGATATAGTGATACTTGATCTCAATATTCTTCGACTTGTCATGGAACACCGGGTTCTCTAACAACTTCACACAATTCTAGTTGTCACAATATATACAAGTAGCATCTAACTAGAGATCAAATAAATAAGATAGTAGCTTCCTCAGCCATACCGCCTCACAACTAGTTGAATAAGCTACAACATACTCTGCTTCAGTTATACTTAGTGCCACACAGGATTGCTTTTTGCTAAACCAAGGGATCACACCTGATCTCATACTGAAGCAACACCCTGAAGTTCTCTTGCTATCGATGGCACTGCCTGCCTAATCTGAATCAACATAACCCTCCAGGTTAATCTTCTGATTCGACTCACACTTGAGCCCATAATCAACTATACCCCTCAGGTACCTCAGAATATGCTTTACAGCAATCAAGTGAACATTTCTTAGATCTGTCAGGAACTGGCTCAAGGTGTTCAGAGCAAAGCAAATATCTGGTCTCGTGTTCATCAGGTACATCAAGGACCCACTCATCTGACAACACATCGTAGCATCAACTGTCTCTAATGAAGCATCACTCAATAGCTTAAGGTCCGATGCCATAGGTGTGGTCATGGCCTTGCATTCCATCATCCCAAACCTCTTCAGGATCTCTACTCCATACTTCCCTTGTCCAAGGGAAATCCCATCTATACCTTGCCACACCTCCATGCCTAGAAAGTAGTGCATCATTCCCAAGGCCTTCATTTCAAACTCAGAAGCAATCTTTCTCTTCGTATCAGCAATCAACCCATACATACCTATTACAAACAGATCATCTACATATAGTAGGAGCATCACTGGGTTGCCATCTTCAACCTTGTGTAAAGGTTGGAATCTGCTTTACTCTTAGTAAATCCCAAACTAGATAGAAAGCTGGAAATTCTGTCGTACCAAGTCCTGGGTGCCTATTTCAAACTGTACAGGGCTTTCTTTAATCTGCATACATGAGACTCTCTGTCATGTGTCTCAAAACCGAGTGGTTGTTCCACATACACTTCCTCTTCCACTACACCATTCAAGAGGGCAGTCTTGACATCCATTTGGGGTATCTTCCATTTCATCACTACAGCCAGAGAAAGTACCGATCTGATGGAAGTGTATCTAGCTATAGGTGCAAAGGTTTCTTCATAGTCTATTCCTTCTTTCTAGGAGAAACTATGAGCAACAAATCTTGTTTTATATTTTCTATGCTACCGTCTGCAGCATGCTTGATCTTGTAGATCCATTTGGAAGTTACAATTGACTTTCCTTCTAGTCTTGGGACAACATCCCAAACATCATTCTTCATGATCGATTGATACTCTTCAATAATAGCATCCTTCCATTCTTTTCGTTCTGCTGCTTATTCATAATTGGAAGGTTCTTTATCGATGAAATCACATAGTAATGCTACATACCCCGAGCAAGATCTGGTCCTCTTTCTTTCTCTATGATTATTTTCTGGAGCCCCATATCTTTTTGCACCTTGGATAATTTCTTGTACCCAAGAAAGTTTCCTCTTGTGAGGATTCTTCTCCTGAGGTGGATCTACAGGTCTTTGTGGTTCTTCAAATTCTCGATCTTCTTCTTGAGTTTCTTCGTTCATGGTTGTATCATGAATTCTGGGTGCTTCTGCTTCTTCAGGTTCTTCAGCAGGTCTCTTCCTGGATTTGTTGTAAGCTGTGTCTTCATCAAATGTCACATCCCTGCTGATATCAATCTTCTTGAATCCTGGGAAATATATTTTGTAAGCCTTCGAGCTTTCAAAGTATCCCACAAATATACCCTTATTTCCTGAAGGATCTAATTTTGTTCTCTTCTCTTTTGGAATGTGTATGTACATAGGATAGTCAAATATTCTGAGATGGTTGACTTCTGGTTTCTTATCAGAGAAGACTTCTTCAGGAGTCTTGTTCTAAAGTACTCTGTGTTGAGTACGATTCTGTACATACACCGTTGTTCTAGCAGCTTCTGCCCATAAATGCATGGGCATATCTTGATCATGAAGCATAGCTCTTGTGGATTCCATGATAGTTCTATTCTTCCTTTCTGCAATCCCATTTTGTTGTGGATTATAAGGAGTGGACAACTCCCTCTTAATCCCCGAGTCTTTACATAACTCTTTGAATTCATTTGATGTGAATTCTCCGCCATTATTTGATCTAAAGGTCTTGATCTTCTTTTCTCTGTGATTCTCGATAAAGGCTTTGAATTCCTTGAACTTGCTAAATACTTCATCTTTGTTCTTTAGGAATTAAATCCATGTCTTCCTGGAAAAATCATCAATAAAAGAAACATAGTATACATACCCGCTTAGTGAGCTTGATGACATAGGACCACATACATCGGAGTGGATGATTTCCAAGATTCCTTTTGCTTTGCTTTCACTACTTGGAAATGTCTTCTTTGTATTCTTTCCTTTCACACATCCTTTGTAGACCCCATCATGTTTTTCTTGAATTTCTGGAAGACCTTCAATAGCTTTGCTTGCAAGTGGTAGTGCTCTGTAATGCACATGTGCAAGCCTTCTATGCCAAGGTTCATTTGGCTCTACTGTGTCATGGAACAAGGCTTGTTCTGGATGGCCCTTCAATTTGTACAAACCTCCTTCTTGTTCCCCAATCACTACTGCATCATCAATTTGGCCACATGATGACTTGGCCATCTATAAATGCAACCCTCATTCCTTTTGCATCTAATTCAGATATGGAGAGGAGGTTCTTCTTTAGTCCTGGTACAAACAATACTTCCTTCACTGTCATAGAATTTCCAGAGTCTAGCTTATAGGAGGATTCCCCACTACCTTTTATTGGATACTGATAGTCATCTCCGAGCTTCACCTTGTGAGGTGATTCATGTTCTAATAGTTTCACAAAGGATTCCTTGAATCCTGTCATATGTTTGGAAGCCCCACTATCTATAAGCCAATCATTGCTTCCATGAGTAATGGTTCCTGTGAGAGCAGAAATCAAAATATATTCTTCCTCGCTTGAAGAATCTTCACTTTCATATGTGGTTCTCTTTGTTTAAGGTTCATCATCCTCTACAGCATGAGCATGATGTCTTCTTTTGTTTCCCTTCTTCTTGTGAGAGAAATTTTTGTTTCTAGGACATTCTCTAGCATAATGTCCTTTCTCATCACATGTATAACATATGATTCTAGACAAATATTTTCTAGTGTTATCTTTATGAAAGGTCTTACCTCTGGGGTGATGAGAACTTCTTTTGGGTTTCTTGGAGTGAACTGTGAGAGCTTGATATTCACTTCCCATCTTCTCTTCTCGAGCTGCTATCCGAGCTTCTTCTTGGGAGCATTCTTCCCATAGTCTGTTGAACTTGACTAGCTTCTTCCTAGCATAAATTCCTTGAATAAAGGAGTCCCATGATCTAGGGAGACCATTCAAGGTGGTCATTACAATCTCTACATTTTCCACTTCTTCATCTACTGCTTCCAGTTGTTCCTTGATTTGAGAGACCATTGTAAAGTAAGACTGGATGGTCTCTGCATTGTGAATCTTCACATTCTTCAGTTGGTTTCTCGGAGTCATCTTCTGGTTTATGTTCTTCCCTTCAAACAATTTGGTTAGGGCATCAAACATTTAGGTGTCTTGAGGGAGGACACATATGGTATGAGGTGATCCTTGATAGAATCAGTAATGATCCTCTTTTCCATAACCAACTTCTTCTTATGTAAGGCCTTTGCCTCATCTCCCTCTAGAACTGGAACCTCCTCACTGATATAGGAGTCCAACTCATTTTCTTCCAGAACCAGAGAGATCCTATACTTCCAGGCTGGGAAGTTATTAGCTCCCTCAAGCTTTTCATCAAGCTTGGTATTATGAGAAATCTTAACTGAGAACCTCAAATGGAAATACAAACGATTTAGATCTTACCAGGTCAAGATGTCGGATCTAGATTTGGAGCTGAAATCCTGCAGTGCTGGTTTAGGAGCAAATTAGGGTTTTGCTTTTCCAAAGTTCTGTCCAACCAAATGCTTTGAATTTGATCCCTAACTTCTATTTTAGGAAGGAGATCAATCCAGGCTTGGGCTCACTAAACAATTCCTCTTCTGTGAAAATCCCTAATTTTCGGCAGCAGTGTCGGGTCCAAAACTGAAAAACCTCAGAATTGGATTCTGCTTCAACAGAAAGATGTGCCCTAGGGAGGAGAGTTATTCCACCCTACCTTTGATGAAAATATGTGGAGAGGGATCCACAAAATAGGAATCCCTAGTTCCCGCAGCTGCACAATGTCTTCTTCTCAGGTTAGCTCTCATTCCATGTTAGATTTTTAACACTAAGCTAACATAACATTAGGATCTTTAACTAAGAGAACAACAAGCACATCAATCAAACACAAGAGACAATGAACATAGTGTTTTTCCTCGAGGAAACCATAAATGGAGAAAACCCCACAACTTCCTCAGGGATAGAATCAGCACCAAAAGTAAAACCCCAAAACAATAAGATGATCTCCCGACAGCAGTAACCTCTTTCTTCCTTGCCCCAGTGTCTTTCTCTTCCTTAGGTATGCGCTAAAACTAAGTGTGGATGAGTGTGTGTTAAATAGAGAGGCCAACTCTGTATTTATACTAATTCTTGACATGACTAAAACCCTACTAGGGCCGACCTCTCTAAGAGATTCTAATAACCCTAGTGCCCCAAAACTGTGGGGACTTTAACCCTTAGACAATAGGATGGTTACCCACAATGACTTGACATTACTTTTTTACATTATAGATCCTCTCAATAGGAACATCGGGGCATGACATGACACGAGTACATCTCGGAATAAAAATCGGGTTACAATACATAAGAAATACAAGTGAATACATTCCAAAGTTACAATTACATCAACACCCATCAGTCGAGACTGCAAACGTGGAAAACAACTTTGAATTTCTTTGTAGAGAGATTCGAAGGAAGGAAGCTAACAAAATAGGCACAAATACCTGTCTTCATCCAAGGACAAGATCCAAAAAAACATATACGAATATGTGAAACATAGTGGAGAAGACTTGGTTACAAAGACGAACGTATATGGCCACACCTATTTCCCTTGACATTAGATGACCTACCTAACAAGTGGTATAAAATGGAAGAGGCATGAGGTGAAACATTCTTATGGAATGAACTTAGAGAAAATTTCATTAAAGACTTTAGCTTTATACCGGAATACACAAAACTAATCGAAGCTACAAAACAGATAAAAACATTTATACAACCAACTAGCAACGAATCGACACAAAATAAAAGCCAACCAAATATAGCATGCTATAACATTTGGTTTGACAAAATACCACAGTCGACAAGACTCCAATTAGAAAATGAACACATGGATGGGAGGAGTTTTCAATGGAATATCGATCACCTGGAAACAATCAAACCAGTTAAAATGATATTCAAAATTAAGTCGACCGACAAAAACGATACCGACCGAATGACAACAGCAGACTTTCCAGCAACATTTTCACACTTCAAAGAAAGTAGTTGACACATTAATGAAAGTAAAGCACCAGAATGGTTGGATGCAAAAGTAAAAACTAAATAAATTGACATTTCTAATGATAATAGACCAAAAATGGCAAATATTGGTGATTATTGGAGTGAAGAAAAAACCACAGAAATCGTCGACTTATTAAAATAATTTCAAGAGGTATTTGCACGAGACTACAAAGACTTAAAAGGACTAGTAGCAGAAATGGGCGAAATGAAGATAGACATCAAACCTGATGCCCGATCTATCAAGAAAATACCTTATAAGTTGGCTCATAAATATAAATAAATATTAAAAAAGGATATCGACAATATGATTATAGACGGAATAATTTACCCCGTCGACCAGTCGAAATTGGAAAGCCCAATGGTCTTCCAACTGAAAAAGCATGACCCGACAAAATTATGAATCTATGTTGATTTTCACGAATTAAACAAGGTTACCTTAACATATCCATTCCCGACTCCATACGCTGATGAAATCCTAAATGAAGTCACAAGGCATGAATGTTATTCATTTACGAATGGATTCTCAAGGTATAATCAGGTGCCAATAGCCAAAGAAGATCAGAAAAATACAACCTTCATATGTGAATTTGGTTCATTTTCCTACATATTCATGCCATTTGGTCTAAAAAATGCACCTGCGGTGTTTTCAAGAATAGTTGTCAAGACATTTCAAGAATACATCTACAAAAAATGGATGTATACTTCGACAACTGGATGATATATTCTATGATGAAATACCACTGTAAATGGTTAAGGCTTATGTTGGAACGCTGCCAACAGATTCAGTTATCTCTCAATATAAATAAATGCGTATTCTTAACCCCTATAGGAATCCTATTAGGGAATATTGTATGCAAGGAATGTATCAAAGTCAACTTTGCAAAGATAAAAATTATCCTCGACTTAAAACCACCAGTGAACCCAAAACAGGTCAGATTACTGTTAGGCCATATAGGGTACTATAGAAAATTCATTTGACACTACTCTAATATGACATACCCTCTAGAAAAAATGTTAAGAGAAGATCAAGAGTTTAACTAGTCAGAAGAATGTGATATGTCCTTTGACACATTAAAAAGAAAATTAGTTGAAGCACCCATTCTTCGATTCCTGAATTGGTCGATCAATTTCCATGTGCACATTGATGCCTCAAGCTTAGAAATAGGAGTAATCTTGACACAACCTGGCGAAGATGGCATGGATTACCCAATCATATACAGTAGTAGAAAATTAAACAAAGTTGAATGCAACTACTCCACGATAGAAAGGGAGGCATTAGGGATGGTCTTTGCTATTCAAAAGTATCGACACTACCTACTAGCGCCTTCATATTCTATAAAGAACATCAAGCATTAAAATACCTCGTCAATAAACCTTTGCATCATGGGAGAATCTGCAGCTGGCTATTGCTATTCAAAGAATTTGAATTCGAAGTTGTAGTTCAACCAGGATGATTGAATGTCATGCTCAACCACTTGTCGAGAATTGACATAGGGGAGGAGCTGACAGGAGTCAAAGATGACCTACCAGATGCACACTTATTCCAAATAGAAGTTGTTCCTACAGAATTAGAGGAAATAGCACAATTTCTAGAAAATAGTCAAGCACCAGAAGGCATGAACACTAAGAAAAAACAAATTTTAGCCATGAAAGCAGACCCATACACCTTAATCAATGGATTCCTATACAAAATAGGCTTGGACGAAGTACTTCGTCAATGTGTACTAGAACATGAACAAGAAAACATTGTGCATGAAGCACACTATGGACCAGCAGGGGGACACTTTCAGTTGGATACAACTGCAAAGAAAATCCAACAATCAAGGCTATGGTGGCCGACACTATACAAAGACTGTAAAAATTTTGTGAGAAAATGTGATCGCTGCCAACGTCTAGGCCGACCGCTACCTAGTACAAAAATTCCTTTAATATCAGTAAACCCAAGCCTCAAATTCAAAATTTGGGCTATCAAATTTATAGGTCCATTTCCAGTCCCTGCAAAAAGAATATGAGCAAGGTATACAATAACAGCAGTTGAATATGTCACTAAATGGGCAGAAGCAGAACCTGTCGAAACCTACTCTAGTGAAGTAGCTACTAAATTCATATATGAAAACATTATCACTAGGTTTGGTTCTCCTATAACCTTAATCAGTGACCAATTCTCACACTTCATCAATAAAACAATTACATCATTGACAGAACAGTTCAAAATCGACCATTAATGAAGCACATCCTATCACCCTCAGTTGAATGGAGCAATAGAATCATTCAACAAAACACTAACAAAGGGTCTAACAAAAATCTGCAATACCAACAAAGATGACTGGGATGAGAAAATCCATGCGGTATTTTGGGCATACAGAACAACATATAAACACTCGACTGACCAAACACCCTTTCGACTAGTTTACGGTCAAGAAGCAGTCATTCCTTTACATTTTTCGATAGTAGACACCGATGATAGCCGACATATTACATATCAATGTTGAAGAAGCAAGAGAGGATCGACTAATGCAATTAGCCAAACTAGAAGAACACTGAGTGGTTGCTATACAACATCAAGAAATTCAAAAGCAACAACAGAAGGCTTGGCACGACCGAAACATCAAAAATAAGAATTTGTCGATCGGAGACCTTGCATTATTATACAATAGTCAGGTGAAAGGAAAACCTAAAAATTTACACACTAAATGAATGGGATCGTATATTATCGAAGAAATCAATGTCAATGGATCAGTTTGACTCAGAACATTACAAGGCACAGTATTTTAGAAGCTGGTAAACGGTGCTTGACTAAAACAATACCAAAAAAAATGGTTTTATAACTGTTACAAAAACCTATAAAAAGAAAAAACCTAAAACCTCAACAAGAATCAAGAAAAATCAAAATGAACTTCGACAGGTGTAGTAGACCATTCGACAATAAGCGACATTTTTACCATCGACATACCACAAATCGACCATACCTTCATCATCGACAAGAGGACCAAAATGTCAAATCAACTCATCATGACTACAATCAAAGGGAGTTCTGAAACTAGGATATATTAACTCAGCCTTCATTTGAGCATCCTTTACCATCAAATCTGCCATTAATAACACCATCGACAACATCACCATCCACTCTGCCTATAAATACTCAACCAATCAAAAATCACATACTGTTTCATTAAGATCTAGAGTGACAAAATTACCAAACCCCCTTGAGCAAATCAACTACCAAGAGAGCCGAACAAACAACTGACAAAATGGCCCCAAAACAAACTAGAGCCATGAAATCAAAATTAAAAGAGTTGGAATCCATCGTAAGTCCACTAGTAAAACAATTAAATAACATTAAAAATGTGAAAGTGCAAGAAGGTTCATGGGAAAAACACTGGACAAAAATCAAAGAATGGGCTTATCGGGGCAAGTAAAAAATCACAGAGGAAGAAGAGAAGGTAAATCATGGCACAATTATGAAATTTATGAATGCATCACTCATGGCAAGTTTTGGAGGAACGAAGGAAACTATTGTCAGATTCATAATCAGTCGGTACCACAATGGGAAGTTTTACTTCGACACACCAGTGGAAATATCGGCTAAAACCATTTATAAACTCACTGGGTTGTCCAACAAAGACGACCCTGTTCCTGTAGGCATCAAGGAAGGATTAGTCTAAAGACTAACGGGAACACCGACAGGGAAAAATTCAAAAGGGTTAATAATCGGGTAAGTCCAAGCCATCACACCCAAAATGGTGGCCAAAATTGTGTCCACCGGCCTGACTGTCACAGGACACGGCTGTGACTTGAAGCTCGACATGCTGGAAGCAGTCAACTGCATACAAAGCATAGGAAAGGTATACCGTTGGGCCCAATACATGGCCGACATACTCAAGTCCATCTGTGATAAGTACCAGTAATTAGGTGTAATGATCAGATCCCCATCACTCTTAATATGGATAGCTATGTACCACTTATGTCTGGTCGGGCATAAAGACTTCTTGGATCCGACCAAGTTTCATATTTCGCACTTTAATCCATTTTCAATGGATAGAACCCCATTGGAATAGGAAGAAAGCAAAGTGTTCAGGAACACTGATTTCAAAACCTAAAACTCAAAACAACTAGATGGAGGGTGCCTCAAAACATCTGAATATGTCTGCCTCCTACAGCACACATCCAACTAGAACTAGACCACACAGTAGTATGGCATGAGAAAGGGTCTACAGAAAAGGAAAAGGTGAGGAAAAGCCACTCAACTACTATCCAACAGTCGAGGAGATCTTCACAGAGTTAACCAGGCAGACCAAAACTGACATCCCCATACCGAAGGCTACAAAAGAAAATAATCAAGTCATTATAGATCCATTGACCAACCAGGAGAAGGAGGAAGACTATGAATTCAACCTTCACATTAGTACTTTCACCTCAGGGGATACTCCCACAGAGGGGCAAAAACCCCTCCAAATTGAAAATACACCGACTGAACAGTAGGAGGTCACACCAACAAAGCAGAAAATTATTGTCCTAACTCAACAACAGGAGAAAGGATAAGAACAGATAGAAGAAGATAGTCAATCAGACAACCCATAGTATGCTATGACAAAAGAAAATTTTAGGAAAATAGCTAAGGAAATAGCAACCTCAAGAAAAAAGACAGGAAATCAAGGAAAAGGGAAGGGGAAGTGTAAACTTATCTTATCAGAGGAGTTGGAAGATGAGGAAGAACTCCTAGCTACTGCTGCTGACATTCTGGAGGGTGCTGGAAAAAACAAGGTATCAGTCGAGACCCAATTCAAGCAGTTTGTCAAGTCAAGAGCAAAACAAGGTAGGATGAAGAAGGTAAGAACTACTATCCCACCTGCAATAGATTCTATCTATTTAACTCCAGACTCACCAAGACCTTATCCGACTAGAATAACACTAGAGTCGACCATGGCCATATCACCAAGCTACAAGGAGATTATCCCTGGAACCCTTAAGGAAAAAATTGATAAAGATGTTGAACTTCAACAATTTTTCAATAATTTGCCAAATTTATTCCTTAAAGCCTAGCAGATCAACACCACCATACAAACTTCATCACCACCTTCAGTCATAGGGCTTATCAAATCATCATACATTCACAACCTCGACCTGACATCCCATTAGAGGAAATTTCAATTTAAAATGGGCCTTCAAAAAATAATACAAATTCCATGTCATCATGTATTAACCAATCAAAATGATGTAAAATTCAAAAAGGGAGCACATCTTAAACAATTTTTTAATATAAATTTGGGGATAGGTATCATAAAAAACTACTTTTTTGTTTGTATTTTCGACATATCTTCGTGTTTTTTTACTTAAATTTTGATTGGGATAGCTTGTTGGATGTGGAATTCAATTCCACATTCAATGAGTACCCACTCGGCATACTTTTGATGGGCCCTGCTACCACAAAAACAAGAAATAACTGAAAAAACGTGATGTTTTTCTCAGTTATTTCTTGTTTTTGGGGTAGCAGGGCCCATCAAAAGAATGACGAGTACCCACTCAACATACTTTTGACGAGCCTTGCTACCCCAAAAACAAGAAATAACTGAAAAAATGTGATGATGATGTCATCATCACATTTTTTTCAGGTATTTCTTGTTTTTGGGGTAGTGGGGCCCGTCAAAAGTATGCCGAGTGGGTACTCGTTGGATGCGGAATTGAATTCCGCATCCAACGAGCTCTCCCGGTCAAAATTTGAGTTAAAACACAAGGATATATGTCGAAAATACGAACAAAAAAGTAGTTTTTTCTTTTCTTCCTCCAAAATTAATAAATATTATTTTATGAATTTTCCTTAGGAGGCCCATTTTGAGTTGAAATTTCCTCTAATGGCCATAGTCACAACCCACATTTCATCATTTACACCAACATTCCAAAACCGTCCAGCCAATGAGGAAGGGAGGGGATTACTTACCCTCGAAGGTAATCAAGCAACCTTAGATGCCGAAATCGACAACCTAATGGAAGATGAAGGAATCAAAAATCCTGTCGACCCTCAAACAAAATTCAAAGAATCCATACCAACAAATCTTCCAACCACCCCTCTAACTCCAGACCATTCACCGTCATCCCCACCACCAGAACCAGAGTCTCATCACAATCCAGAACCACCATCTTCACCACCATTAGAAGCACAAACAACCACAAACTCCATCCCAAAAACCCAACAAGCTAATCCTACCACAGCAAAAGTTCAGTCGATTGAGAATCCACCGAATGTAGAATAGAAAATACCAGAGCAGTAGCCAACATCAGTACCGACAGGATCAGAAGTGGTCCATAAGTCGAAGCATAAGAGTAAGAGAAAAGAAAAGAAGAAAAAAGAAGAATAGCATAAACAACAAACACTGATAGCTATCCACCTTCATCAACCGCGATTAACTTCTGCAGTCGAAACACCAAATCTAAGAGATGGAGAGTTGGATAGACTCCTAGAAGCACTCACCAAAGAAGCATCAACCAGAAATCAAACAAAACAAGAAAGAATTGAGAAAATGAAAACAGAACAAGTCGAATTCCTGACTAAATGCAGGACTTTGACACAAACAGTGATACCAAGGATGGCTGAGACCGACACTGACAAACCATTGGAAAGAGCATACCAATTGTTTGAAAGTGTCATATCGAACCTACAGACACAACTGCAGATTAAGAGAGACGAACAAAAAGAAGAAACTTATGTGCTACTAAGGCAGTAGTACACAACATTTTTTGAGGCACACAAGGTACTGCAGGACCACTTAGAAGAGTCTATCACCACAAAAGAATTCCTACGGAGTTGGTACACCCACTATGGACAAGTATTCCAGTAGGATCGACAGACTCACAAGCACATCCAGAACTTAGAAAAACAACAAGGTCTGGACAACACCATGAGAAGAACAATCCAGGACCAGATCATATTAGAAACAACATAGCTAGAAAATCTAAAAAAACAAGTGCATCAATGGACGACCCAAGCACTCCCAAGCATCAGCACACTCAACAAGATCTACCCACAAATGAAAATATTATTAGATACAACAAATGAAAAGGCTCAGTCACTAGGACCTGACTTGGAAAACATCATAGACTATTCTATTCAAGAGAAGATGTCGACTCTATCAAGCCTCACAACCTTGCCCATCGATATCCAAAACGCTCCATGTAGTTGGACAGAGTTTCAACACCAACTGGCCATCAAGGAAAAAGTTATTGTAGAATTCTGTGTTCATAAATGGTCGTCCATTCATTTACATAGCCCGTGAGGATAGGAGCAAAACATAGTAACTACTTCAGATAGCAGATTTTCGAGTACCTCCCCTGTTTCTTCGGGACGAAGAAATATTTTGTTCCTGGGGGAGATGTTGAAGGAGCTAGTCAGTGAGCCGACTAGTTGAGTTAACCGACTAATCGGAGATTAGGTCGGCCTCCAAAGGTCGTGTCGGTTGACCGAACCGACAAGTAGTTACTCATAACCGTTTTGTAAATCATATATAATAGGTTGTTGAGCTAGTTAAGAACTTGGTTCAATTTTGTATATGTATGGACCCTCATGTGATTCTATAATATAATATGTTATTCCATTACCTGTTCTTGTCTCTTCTTTCTATATGTTTATATGATTATTATGTGTATGATTGGTAACCTTATGTGATCTATGTGATTACAACAAGCAACTAACTGTTTTTTTCCTTGAGAGATATCCATTTATAAGGCCAAAGATGTAAAAACATTTGATCCACTTCTTCAAAGTAACACTATGGGCACTATTCAAATACTTGTTGCTTCATTCCTTTTTAAACTAAGACCAAAATTTCCTTAACAGTACAAAGAAATTTAGCTTTTGTGTTAATATTGATATCCACTTCTTATGCCTTGGACGTTCTTTGTAAAAATGAGGGTATGGATGGGGGGGTTGTCCAAAACAACCGTGTAGGGTGACATTTTGGTAGCACCATGATAGGTGGTATTGTACTACCTTTCTGCAAGGGGGGTGTAGGGGGGGCAGGGGAACTACTAAAACCAATGGCTATATCATTCAATGTAAAACCCAATGGCTAACAATATTTTTTATGGTCAACACCTCATAACCTCTATTACTTCTTATTAAATCCAATATCTCAATTTTTGCAGTATCCGGAAGTATTACGACATGTATCAGCATCATGGACATCGACATCGTCATCGTCATCGTCATCGTCATCAATTCCATATGGTACATCAACATCATCTTGATCATCATCATCGCCAGCATTAAGTACATCAACAAAATCATCGTCATCATTGTCATTATGGTCACGCATATGCCATTAGTGTTCTTAATCACTCATCGAATTTAGGATTCATGTCATGTAATTGTTAAGGTCATTTATATGTCATTACAGTCATTTCGATGATAATAGGGTTGTTTAGATGTCGTTACAGATATTTAGGTGCCATTAGAATCAATTAGGATCCAAAAATGATACCACATGCATAATTGTCGTTGACATCCACATCCACATTGTCATCATCATCATACAATAAATGAACATCATTGTCATCGTTCTAGTCATCATCAATATAATTGTGATAATAATGAGTAAGGAACCATACTACCTTAGAAGAGATGATGATGTAGTCTTATACTTATCAAATCATATCCATATGCTCCATCATAATGATCATAATGCATCATCATCATGTTGTTAGGGCCAACCATATGCCATTAGGGTCTATCAAATGTTGTTGGGGACACACAAATGCCATTAAAGAGAT
This sequence comes from Pseudotsuga menziesii, assembly GCA_001517045.1. Lineage (NCBI taxonomy): Eukaryota > Viridiplantae > Streptophyta > Pinopsida > Pinales > Pinaceae > Pseudotsuga > Pseudotsuga menziesii. Next base: position 61,656 of record LPNX011126699.1, on the reverse strand, counting down.
TTAGGTGACATTAAGGTAATTTACCCCTCATTAGGATTAATCAAGATCTAAAAGTGCCATGATTACAATCATTTAGGTGCCACTATGATAAATCAAGATCCAAAAGTACCATCACATGAATCATGATTATTGACATTAACATTGATATATCTAACGTTATGTTGGATGTTTTCTGAACACAATTCCTAGCTCTAAACCTAGTGCAATTCCTAGCGCGGTTCCTTTCAAAAAATTTGGCATTATTTTAGGCGCTATAACTGGATCTATACCTGGCGTTATGTTGGATTTTTTCTAGGCACAATTCCTAGCTCTATACTTGGCACTATGTTGAATGATTTTCCTATTGAAATTCATGGCACAATTATTATCGCTAACCCTGGATTAATATATGGTGCTATGCTATTCAGGACATTTTTTTGGAGGCTATTCTTGGAGTTATATGGCCCTGCTTTTGTGGACGCTAATTGGGATTCTAATTGGGATGTTGATTGGGATGTTAATTGGGATGCTAATTATCGTCCAAAATAGCACCAACTTTTTAAAAAGGACGCTAATTGGGATGCTAATTGGGATGATAATTGGGACGCTAATTGGGACATTAATTGGGATGCTAATTAGCATCCAAAATAGCACCAACTTTTAAAAAGGGATGCTAATTGGGATTCTCATGGGAATGCTAATTGGGACTCTAATTGGGACATTAATTGGGATGCTAATTAGCGTCCAAAATAATGCCAACTTTTAAAAAGGGACGCTAATTGGGATGCTAATTGGGACGCTAATTGGGATGACAATTGGGACGCTAATTGGGATGTTAATTAGCATCCAAAATAGCGTTGAATTTTAAAAAGAGACGCAAATAATGCCATTAAAAGCGCCATACCATGGAAAAGCATTCATTTTGTCCAAAAAATGATGAAGAATACACTAAAAGTGATAGTGGACGCTAAAAAGGAATCTCAAAGAAACGTTAATCACAGGGTTTTGTTGTAGTGGTGAGGGTTTATATAACTCCTTGTTCTTTAACAACTAGATGTTATGTGTAAAGAATTACAAAATGTTTAGTATATTAAACCTTCATTTGATTATAGGGTTTGCATTTCTATTAAATAATGAAGACGTAAAGTAGTGTATTTAAATTATAAAACCTTACAAGGTTAATTTACTGTTCACTAACCCCGGATGCGGGTGACAGACGGAAAAATGAGACCTACAACAACAATGACATCACTAGCCACAACACCCCTCACGCTGGTGCTGATTCAATGTACACGCTGCCATGTGACATCCTGGATCAACAAAATCACAGATGTGATGATGACTCCCCCAATCAAGATGACTCCCCCGCTTCAGGTGACGGCGGGCACTTTTCTCCAAGTAGCAGACATCCTCTCGACAGTTAAGGTCGCGTAGGATAGGTACAGAGCATTTAAGGTCAACCTTAATGCATTTTTGGGTTCAGTGTCGAGGGCTCTTAGACTCCATGAATAATCTTCCCACCATTATCATCCTACTTGGACCTCTCTGCATTTTCGTCGCTCCCCTTGGCCTAGTTTTTTGCACGTAGAGTCAATTTTTGCCACTCTCCTTCACTCCGCTCCAAGGCTCTCTGTGACTATCATGCCGCCACACAGAAGAGGCCCTCCCAAGGGTGGTAGAGGACGTGGCAGGGTAGGAAGAGACATTCCCTGACCGCCACCCTTCCATGCTCAAGCTAGTTCTAAGGGGTTCGATGTTGAGGTCTTAGAGGAGCTTTGGGAAAAGATTGATGATTCAGAGGATGAGCTTTCATGCTCCCTCTCAGCCGCAAATCGTACCCCCACTCCTAGAGGAAACTACTGGATCATCAAGAACATGCTAACCAGACTCATTCTACATGCATTCAACCTTCATGCCACCCCTAAAGCTCCACCTACCAACCACGCTCTAGAAGCTCTTACTGCTGGCCAGTTTCAACCTGATCCTGTGCCACCCTCGGTGAATTCGCCCCACCCCCCTCTTGCCTCTGTTCAGGAACCATCTCCTGGAAAACCAACTGCTGCTCCTCCTCACCCCGCCTCCACCTCTTCACCCATCCTTCCCCCCACTCCTACTCCCATGAGCACCACCCTCCATTCTCTCCCTCAGTGCCAATTTTCCAGGTCAAAAGGAAAGATTGTCAAGACACTTCCACCCAGGAATTTGGCTCCTCTATTGTTCAAGCAACCTACCACTGACACCATGGAAATCTTGGAAGCAAAACACCTAGCAGTGGAACACCCAAGCGGCACAACCAGTAGTGATAATGGCTTGGGTGATGATGCAAAGGGCATGAAAGAACAGGTTCTACAGTGGGTACCAATTACTGCTACCCAATCACTGAAGTGCCCTTTGAAAAGATTTAATTTCAAGTTCAATGCTCCATCTTGTATCTCCTAGGTTATTTTCTGTTATATGGCTCCTCATAGCAGTTTGGTTTTCTGGTTTTTTGCTCCTTAGAGCAGTTTTGTTCAGGTTAAGTCGGGTTTTTAGTTCTCAAACAGTCAGTATGACATGTAAGATCTGTTTTCCCCATCTAAGGGAGGATCAAGCTGATAGGCTCTCTCTATTTTTGCTTATGTGTTCGTTGAACACGCTAAATTGTACTTATACCCATATTTTTATCTCTCCTTAATAGATTAGTTATGAATTTACAAAAAAAAAATATTGTTCACTAAATGTTGGTAGAGATTCGATCGTGAGGCCTCTCTTGTTATTTTTCTAGTTTAAGAAGTTTAAGGGTCATGAGGGTAGTTGCTAACAGTATCACTACGTAATTCGGTTAGAAACGATCTCAAGGTTTTATTGTTTTTTTTAATATTTAAAAACGACTATGAAGTCTCTAACCTGTGAGGTACCAATGAGAATGGTGAAAATCCTGAAAAAGGGCTTTCACGCTAATCTTGAGCATTGAAAATGTTAAAATTAACATTAATAGTAATAGGCCCTAAGCCCGTAGGTAACAGATCGCAGAGTTTAGGCTGTAAGGCCTTTTTACATTAGAACCATTGTTTGACAGAGTTAAACTTTGTTTAGCTATGAAACTATTTCAGAAGAAAAAGAAAAAAAATTAAGCTCTAAGGTTGTCTGTAATCTTACTTCTACAAGCAAATCCTGCAGATAACAACACCAGCCTGACCTTGAGCCCGTAACTAGTGCTACGGTCTTTCGATAATCTCGACTTGATGTTATTAAACAATTATAATCATTAAGAAATTGGGCTTGAGATGCCCTTATGTGAACTATCTTATTTATTACGGTTCATTTTAAACCCTAGTTATTCTAAATTAATCCTAGAGTTTATTTAAGGGGATAAGACTCGATCCTAGAAAGATTATTGTAAACAAAAGTATTAAGGATGAACTTGGATTTGAATATTAAATAAGTTCAGGTCTATATAATCTTATTTTAGGTTTTTACCCTAAATAGTTTATAATTCTATGAATAGGGTTCTGTTCTTAGGTGGATGTGTATAAATCCTTATAAAAATAATATTTATGTTATAGTAGATCTATGTGTTTGTTTACTACGGGACATTTACAAGTCCTTACTATATTTGATTTAAGCTTACTCTATAGATTTACGTCCCTATTACTAATATTTTAATAGCTTGTATTACCTATAGAAACAATCTAAAATTGATATAGAGAGAAGATTGCTTAGATTATGAAATACTTTTACATAGAATACTAAACTAGTAGATCTATCCATTAATTGCAATACCAATAAATATAGTTCCTAGCAACATTCAGATAAATAGATTATAAAAAATTCTAATTACAATTCCTGATCATAATTCAAAATGAAAGAACAGATTCAAAAATTAAATAGCAATTGAACCTAGACAGAATGCAAAAAGGGGAAAAACACCCACATGAGATTGTTCCACCCAACCTTCTCTTGAAGAAGCCAGAGTTACTTGCTTAGGACACCCGAGCTTGTTCGCTAAACCACTAGGACGAAGATCTTTGTCACACAACAGACTTCTGCAACTTAGCACTCAGTAGTAAACTTCAGCAAATCACTTTAGCTATCCCCTCATCAAATTCCTTGTGTGCTTGACTTTTCAGTTTGTAGCAGTCATAAGGTTCATTCTCTTAGAAATCAGAATTAATGAACCTCCTACTCAATTTAATGGTTTATATAAGATTGCCTAGTTCTTTAGGTCAGTTTTGGAATTAAATGAGCCACCAGCTCAGTTCCCCCCTCTCGGGGAACATGATCACTTTTTTTTAGGGATTATGCTCCTGCAACAGCTAGAAAGTGAATGCTAGTGCTACCACTTGTCAACCAGCCTCCTACAGCTGCTCCTGCCTCCTAGTGGGTTAGTGAACACTCATTTAACAGTCTCCCCTGGATAGGTGTCTCCTTTTATTAATTATTAACATAAATAATTCTTCAATTACAGTCATCCTTAACCCACTTGGTCATAAACTTTATAATAAAAATTAACATAATGTTTTTTTTGAAATAAATAATAAATATATTTTTTTGTTTTGGGTATGTTACATAGGGGGATGATATTGCTATTATCATTGGATCTCGCACTTTCTTCCATTATGCACCTCTTGGGAGGTCTCTCGTCCTATGAGCACTCTTCTTGCCTAAACTCTGCACACCCTTTTGGCGGAGAGGAACCTTCTACGCTTTCTCTTTGCACATACCCATCTCTAGCATTCTTCTTTTCTCTCTGAACTTTATCTTCTCCTATCAACTTCTTTTCTTGTTTTCCTCTTTTGTCTTTTTTCTTGATTTTGCATGTATTTTCTTCCTTTGGAGTCACTATTCTTCTAGATCCATGACTATGCCATTCTAATCTCCCTCTACTCCATACCCCACCCCCACAGCGCAGATCTTACATTGACATACTATCGAGGTTCATTGTCATTAGCCCCTTCTCAACAAACAATATCTTCAACCACAGGGGAATTCATTCCAAGAACCTCTTTCTTGGTCATGCTTCCAACTTTTCGTGCATGTGGCTATAAGATTCAATGGACTCTATATCAAATTCTATGATATATCCTTCTTTCACATGCAAGAATAAGCAATCAATAGCTCTAGACTAGGTATTATCATGATTGCATAGATTTTCTATCTTTTCCTCAATCCATGCAATTGGTACAGCCATACTCCACTGTGGTATTTATCTCAGATTGTCTCTTAAACCACTCCCATATCAAAATAGGAAGTTTGCAAATAAAATTTCATGTAGATATGAGTAAATGTACCTTTATTTCCTATCTTGAAATTCAGAGTCCTCTTGTCTCTTCTTGTGTGAATTCGTCTTCTTTTCCTTCAATCCATTCTTCAATCTCATCTTTCAAAGGATTCTGCCTCGTAAATTTAACCCTCCTATACAATTTGTGTAAATTTCCAACAACATAATCATTGTTGGATATAGTCTATTAGACCTAAGGTTCAATATAAACGACCAACAAAAACCCCATAGGCACTGGCATTTTCAATACCCTTCCAACATAGTAAGGTCTCACCTAAGATGCACATAGGAAATTACATAGAAACCTGAATCATGTTTATATAGGAGGGTATGGAGTCATCCCAACTAGAAAATCTCAAATCTACTTTAAACATGCAGTCACACAGCCATTGCGCACAAAGATAGATAGAAACAGGAACTTCATTCTATTACTTGGGAAAAAATTCAAGTATCACCATACATTCAATACAACTCATCTCAACAACTTAACTTTTGCATATATTTTTCTTGCATTCATAACTGGCTTTTTACAAAACTCCAAATAGAAAGAATTAGAACAAGTAATTCATTAACCAACTACTCAACCCCATCCCTTTACAAAATTGAGCCTTATATAGACAGAGTTTTCCAAAGCAGCAAGTTGGTACTAGTGCGCAGCTGCTTAATTGATTCTGCTAAGGCGCATTTGATTTTGTTCCTTTGGCTCCGCACGCAGTATCAGGTCTAAAACTTAGGCACTAACATATGTACGCACTATCTCTGTGAAAACCTCTATATCCAACCGCCATGCACTTCTCATCCAAACTTTTGCCATTGTTATGGTGCAAAGATTAAAAAAAATAGTCAAATGATATTCATAGTTAATCATATGATCATCTTAAAAATAAAAACTTCATCAAATTTGATATTCCACTATATACCTCCATAAAGATGCATACAATATAAACATTCATCGTAATGATCACCTATACATAAAAAATACTTACACACCATGTTTACAATATTATTTCATATATTAAATAATATTTCATATATTAAATAAGGTACTAAGAAAAATATTAGACAAAGGTTATCATTAAATTCAACAAAATTACTTATTATAATTGAAAACACTTTATATTAAAATACATTCCTCATGCTCACATTAAGTTATACTTTGACAATATTAGGAAATACACGCACATCATGTTTACAATATTATCTCGTATAATAAATATATTAAACATGTTATAAAACAAAGGTTATGATTATTAAATGTAAAAAAATAATTTTTTTTCTAAAATAAAAATCACAATTTTATTACATTTTTCACTTGTTTAAAAATAAAAATAAAAACACGAATCAACATCAAAAACTTACCACCTTGAATTCGAGACCAAAAAAAGGTTTGCGTACTATCTCACAAGAGATCGTGACATTTATAAAAAACCAAACAATATTTACAAGAAACTGGATAATACCCCACACTTTCGCAGAAAACTCTAATAATTTATGACAGAACTTCTAATAAAAGTTATCTGAAATTAAATAATTTATACGAAATTTTTATGACAAGAATCTGGATAATACCCCACACTTTGGCAGAAAACTCTACTAATTTATGACAGAACTTCTAATAAAATTTATATGAAATTAAATAATCTATACGAAATTTTTTGACAGAACTTTTAATAATTTAAATGAAATTAAATAATTATATTAGTTCAGTTTGATAATAATAATAATAATTCCCGGATCTAAGAAAGTTTATAATTTATATTATTAATTTATTAATTTAAATTAATTTTGTCAACAATATTAATATTATAATAGGCAAAATTCTTGGAAATTACACTTTTCACATGTCCTCAAAATGGATTGCGTAGGGCAGGTCCGAAAAGTCCATAAATCTTTCTTTAACACGGTAAAGAGCAAACCATCAGAGAACAGATAATTTTTTTAAATTAAAGCAATTTATATTATTATACTTACGAAAACAGATAATTTTTTAAATTAAAGCAACTTGTATTATTATTATTGAATAGAATAATGATTGTTTCTTTAGCTTTTTTTCAGAGGAAAAAATACTAGTCTTTGATATTCCAGAGAATCAAAAAGACATCTTAAACAGTTACAATTGTGTAGTGACATATCAGTCCCAGTCAACACAGCCATAAGAGTGGTATTACCACAGTTTAAAACAGCATAAACAATACAGTCCCAGCAATAAAAAACTGAAAATAGCCAGCCATCAAGCAGAAGAAAAAGTACTAAGTCTGTACATCAGCAGACTTTTTCATCATTCCTGAAATTTCAGGTCAGAAATCCTTTCGTATATATGTGTCCTTTAAACATACCATTCCAGTAGAGCATAACAGCTGGCTGATAAACCATCAAAACCAAGACAAAAAAGTATAAAACATACATATGTCCAAGTGCTGTAAAATAGAGAAATAACAGCCATCAAAAAAGTGTAAAATGTCCATCTCCAATAAGTATCCCATCCAAATATTCCGAGTAGTATCCGGAGCCCAGCTCCATTAAAAGAGCCTTCTTTGATAGTGCATCAGCCAGCATGTTGTGTTCCCGGAAGACATGATTGAAGGCCACCGATGGGACAAGATGCAACATAGAAAGTATCTCCTCGCACCAATGTTTCAATGTGGGAATATTAAGGGCTGACAGTCTTTTGACCCAAGATATTACCACCATTGAATCACCGAAGATCAATTGTATAGGCAGACCCATCAATAAGCAAGTTCTGAGTATTGACCAGAGAGCCAGCAGTTCTGCTCGTGTATTGGTGCAATAGCCACAGCCCACAGAAAAACAGTAATAGTGGGTTTCACTAATATAGATCACAAACCCAGCACCCCCCATATTCCTTTGTGCTGCACCATCAAAGTAACCAACAGGGAAGACATGTAATGGCTTTGGACCAATCAGCCAGCACTTCTTTTTAAATTGAGGCACAGGGTAAAGGGTAAGCATACACTCAATCTTGGATATGATCAAAGCAACAAAGGGTTTACCATTCTCAAAAATACTCTGATTACGGAGAAGCCACAGGAACCAGAAGATAAAGATAGGGGCGTAGCGATAAGGAGCAGAAAAGGATGTGGAGTCGAACCAGTGTTCCAAGAAAGAATGCACTGTGCGCTGAGGGCAGAAGGTGAATCCCATACCTTTCGAGAAATGTGTGAAGATGTTAACCACGAAAGGACACATTAAGAACAAATGTCTACAGCCCTCTAATTCTCTTTCACAAAAGACACATCTACTAGGGCCATAGAACCCGCGAGATTGTAGATGATCCCAGGTGAGGATTCTGTCTTTGACCAACAACCAGGGAAAACATATAATCTTTAGTGGAATCTTTAAAGACCAAAGCTGCAAACAAACCTGGTTATGTGCATCCAGAGTGTTGTTTTTTACCAGACAGTCATAACCAATGGCTGCACTGATAGGGCCCACATAGTTTCCAAATGACCAAAGTAGCGTATCAGTCTCATCAATTAATCTGATCCGGTTGAATTCTAAACCTCTGATATATGATCTCCACTGCAAATTCCAAACATCACATAAATCTAACTCTTCTGCAGTAAACCAGTGACCAGTAGCATGATTCATTGCCTGGTCGAGAGTGATAATGCCAAAGTCCTCAAGGTAAGTTCTCAGCTCATATGACAGTGTGAATGAACTGCCCATGCCAACAATAGGGTCTGCTCCCACTCTGATCTCTGTACCATCCCCCACTTGCCAAATTAAGCCCTTCCCAATCCAATGCAGGGTTTGTATGAAGCCCATCCAGATGCAAGAGGTGTTCCAGTGTCTGAACTTTTTTATTCTGCACCATGACTGGATCGACAAATTCTTCATATATTTTGTCCTAAGAAGCTGATTCCAGATACCAGAGTTGTTCAGAGCAAACCAGAAAGTCTTCATTCTCAATGATATACAGAAGACTGGTAGATGTTTTATACCCCAGCCCCCCTGGGATATGGGCCTAGCCAACAGATGCCAATCAATCAGGTGAAACTTCTTTTTCATTGCTGATGATCCCCACAGGAATGAAAAGATAAGTTTCCTTAACTTATCCAAAATGGATGATGGAATGGGGAAAAGAGCACACCAGTAGATCGGAAGACTGGTGAGTACAGAACGGACCAGGACCAGGCGACCCCCCAAAGACAAGAGTCGATTTGACCAATGGTTAATACGAACTTCAAATTTTTTGATGAGCCAATGCCAATCCTTTACAAGGTAACTAGAGGGCTTTAAGAAAAAGCCAAGGTAAGTAAAGCCAAGGTCAAGGTGAGCAAACCGGTAAGGCATAATGTCAGATATCCTTCTCAACATAGCATCATCCAGGTTATAATGTAGAAAATAGGACTTGTCCAGATTGATCTTCATGCCAGAGGCATCACAAAAAGTCTCAAGTATCACCTTAAAAGCAATCCAGTCCTCATAATTGCCCATTCCGAAGAGGATCACATCATCTACAAATAGAAGGTGAGTAAGTGCAAGTTCATCCGAGATCTTTATACCCCTTATGAAACCATTTCGCTTGGCATCAGCGATCAGGAGGCTAAGTCCTTCGATGATCAATATAAAGATTAAAGGGGAAAGGGGGCAGCCCTGTCTAATACCCCGAGAGGCGAGAAAGAAAGAGGATGGAGACCCATTGACAATAACAGCAAAATTTGAAGAGGTAATACAGCCCATAATCCAATTTACCCCAACCAGAGGGACCCCAATCTGGATAAGTATCAGTTTGATGAAAGTCCAATTAACCCGGTCAAATGCCTTCGTCAAATCTAGCTTAAGAATGAGGGCAGATTTTTTCATGAGTTTTACAGAGTGAAGTACTTCCTGAGTTATGGCAACAGGTCCATGTATCAGGCGATTCTTTAAGAAGCCAAACTGCTGAGGAGAGATATTGGAATCCAAGAAGGGTTTAAGTCATAGGGCCGCCACTTTCGAGATCAGTTAATAGCACAGATTGCACAATGAGATAGGCCGAAAATCCCCAAAGCATATAGGGCACTCAACCTTTGGAATGAGGGCAATAAAAGTAGAATTTAAAGCAGGTGTAACCTTCCCCATAATGCGTGAAGTTTCCACCAGGTTTACCAAGGAAGGGCCCAGCAGATCAAGGAAGCATAAATAAAATTCAATCGTCCAGCCATCGGGACCTGGAGCCTTATCTTTTTTAAAAGTCTTCAGTGCACCCTCAACCTCTGAAAGAGACACAGGACAGGTAAAGGCATCACGCTCTTCCTCAGAGAGATAGGAGGGAAAGAGGCGAATAAATTTTAACTGTGCAGTGAGGCTGGTCAATCCATCATCAGCAAAAATATCCTTAAAATGACTTACCCCCAGATCTTTTATTCCCCTTTCATCTGAAATCCAAGCACCATTGCAATATTGGATACTCCAAATGGCATTCTGATTTTTCCTGGCAGATGCCACAGCATGGAAAATTTTGGTATTAGCATCACCAAGTTTTTCCCATGTGATTTGGCTTTGCAGTCTGGCAGAGTTTAATTCATGATTCAATATCTTATTGTAGTCTGCTTTTAGAACATTTAATCTGCATTGTTGATCCCGGTTCAAAATCCTAGAATGTGTCAAATGAAGGAGGGAATTAATCTCAACTTCCAGTTGAGTGGAAGTGTCCTTTAGTCTAATAGTCTCCTTCTTGGTCCACACACGAACCTTCTCTTTTAAGATACGAAGCTGTGAAGTGAAATCAGTCATAGCTTCCAGAGTAGAATCCAGGGAGGGGACAGACCAGGATTGTCGAACCATATCACAAAAACCCTCATGTGCAAGCCAAGAATGATTAAATTTGAAAGGATAAAGGCATGGACCCTGAGGCTCTCCCCAATCAAGCAAAACAGGAAAATGATCAGATATACCACATGTATGGGTCCACACTCTATGTCTAGGTAAGAGTCCAATGAGTTGCTCAGATAGCAAAAAACGATCCAATCTCTTAGAAATACCCTCCTCCCCTGATCTACCATTACGCCAGGTAGGGCCAGCACATGTAGGAGCAATATCCACAAGATGATGAGTAGAGAAAAGGGAGGAGAGGGTAGGTCCGAGGGGATCAACAAGGGCTTTTGAACCCCATATTTCAGAGGCACTCAGGGTGAAGTTCAAGTCCCCAGCAAGAATAAGGTTCGGAGATGCAAACAGACCTCCCGCAGCAACATCATTCCAGAAAGTATCCCTATTCGAGTAAGGGCCATAGACATTAAGAATGGAGAAAGGCATAGAATACCCCCGCATGGAAACTCTTAATAATATGCCCGCCATCGTATGATAGGCCTTACATCTGAGCACATGTGGATTCCAACCAGAGAGTATGCCCCCCGAAAGGCCAGATGAGTCAATAGCACAAAATTCCCACCCAGGACAGAGTTTGGAGAAGGCAAAAAGTGTCGGGTAAGTGCTGGTCAGAGTCTCTTGAAGGAGGATTACATCCGGGGAAAGGGTTAAGAACAAATTTCAGAGGCTTTTCTGTTTGGTTGAGCCCCCCAACCCACACACATTCAGAGACATAATACGCATTATGAATCCAGTTGTGAAGGGGTCGATGCTCTAAGGACCCTTTGGTTCAAAGGAAAAGATATACGAGCTGCATTCTTCAGACGAGTGGAGATAGGGGTGTGAGGTGCAGGCGCATGAGACTCCGGTATGTCAGCCTTAGGGTTTCTTCTCTTTTTCCTCCTAATCGTGACATTTTCAAATCTTATAGAGTCGAGGGGGAGGACAGAGGGCGAAAGGGGGGTCTTATTCGAAAAGATGCTCAGAGTATGATGAAGAGAAGGATCGGAAAAAGACGGTGCATCAGTCGGGCTAATGGGAGAAGAGACAGAGGTAGGGTTTGAGGGAATAAGGGGAGGGAAATCAGCAGGTGTGAAAAGTGGACGGTTACAACAATCATCCTGTACCGAAGGCTGAAAGGTATCATCCGTATGGACATCTCTACAGTCGGGAATATCAGGAGCCCTACTAGAAGAGGCAGATGCCGGATCACATGAGGTCGAAACTGGAGGCGGATGAGAAGATACTAAAAGTTCAGATGTAAAATCCCTTTCCAAGGGTGCACACAGAGAGGGAGCATCAGAGTGAGTGGGTGGTGCAGCATCAGAAAAGGGTACTAAAAGTGGCATGACAGTACCAGCAATGTCAGCGCCAGGAGACATTAATGGCATATTAGAGGGAACGGCTAGTGAAAAACCAGAAATAATGGGCGAGGAAGCGATAAAAGGTTCAACAATATTAACAACCCCAGCAGAAATAGGTGGTGCAATGGGTGACATAACAGAGATATCCACCCCACCAGATACATTGGGCATGACAGAGCTAACATCCACAATGGGAGGAACCTCCACAGTAGAGATAGAATGCGAACATGGAGAAGAAACAAGCTGACAGGAGGTGCAAGCCAAGGGTATACCCGAGATAGGAGTCAACTTTTTGTCAACCCCCGGAGTAAAAGAGTCCAAATATGCGATCTCCAAGTCATACGCATCATCAAATAACACACATGCATCTTTCATATTTTTGACAGAAGATAGTGGAAGAATCGATGATTGCCTTACCAGATTGTGTCCCAGAGCCGCTATAGGAGACGACGGTACCTCAAGAGGAGAGCAGGAACTCGAGGAGCAGGAGGGACGTCGTAAGGCAGGGCAGTTTTTCCACAAGTGTTCAATATCCCGGCAGCAGCTGCATCGGAAAGGAACACCCTGGTAATCGATGCGCTGTGTGAAAATGGACCCATCACACTGAATGTCAACATCTACCGGCAAACTGATGGAGGTATCGAGTTCCACTAATATCTTAGCAATCCTCTTATCGTAAACATTCATGAAATCCTCATCAATGGCGATAAAACGGTCGATAGTATCACCCAGACCCATCAAAATTGCGCGGTTCCAGAGAGGAAATGGAAGCCCAGGTAAGAGGGCCCATAGGTGTCTCTTTTTTATTCGTTCCTGCGTCGGATCGAAATGCACATGCCATCTGTCAAGTACCAAGGAGCCTCTGCCAACCCTCCAAGGCCGGTTTAGTACAGAGGTTGCGTGCCCATCCTCCAGAAACACGAAGACAATCCAACCTCTAACTAAGAGGCTTATGGCAGGCACATAGTCGATAAGCGGCTTCCAGCAATCCGAAGACCATTCAATCCATTGTTTCTTATCCAGAGACGCATACTCCAGCCTCCCAATGAGGGCCCTGGAGCACAAAGCTTCGATCCTGTCCGTATAAACATCTCTGCCAACCACAAAATTAAGTTTACCATCCCGAGCCCGGAGTGTCTTCGTCCTCCTACGTCACCTAAAGCGGTCTGCATGTAGACCGACAGATGTCGTTGCCTGCCCCTTCGGTGATATCGGCATGATGATAAAGAGTCACGTGGATGCCACAATAATCCAGAAAGGCGACCAAATACCCTGAAAAACACGGCAGGAGGCTAGCCCGAGACCCCGATGAAACCCAAGAGAGGGTAAATACCCAGAAGTTCGCGGAATAACAGTCACCAAAAAACCCGCAAACGTCACCGCAGAAGAAACGAACAGACAAAGACAGGGCTAATCAGGAAAGTCAATAGAAGAACCCTCGACCCCACAGAAAACATAGGAAAAGTTAAAGTATAAAACCCAGAAAAAATCACGATAACCCTAACACCACTAAACCCTCCGCACCACAGAAAATAAAACGTGCAAACAGGGATAGATACCCACATATAAAAACAGTCCAACCCGTGAAGTACTCGGCAAGAGGAAGCAGTCAGACCTCCATTGGGAAGGCATGTGTCGGGACCCAGACACAAGTGACCATCATTGAGGCATGCGCAAAAAGTGGCCCAGAAGGAATATGGACAAAAGACCCTCCAGCGACAGAATCATGCAGAAAGTTCTAGAGGCCTGGGAGAACGCAGCATGAACGGCATCAAAGATGGAACGAAGGTCAACCCCACGAAGGACAGAGACCATGAAATTGGCCCTATGTCAAAAACCAACAATATAATAACCTTCCCACTTGTTTATGCTGGTTGGTACTAGTCCTCTGCAATGAGGAGGGACTCTAGCCGTTGATTTTGACGGCTAGGACTGGGCCAGTTCATAAATCCGAGAAAGACCAGATAATAAACAATACGCAGGCAAAGGTGGCAAGGAAACAAGGCATACGAAGAAAACCCAGCGAATAAGCGCAAAAGATAAAACCCAAAACACACAACCAGAAAGATGCCACCAAGAGGCGTTCTACATGAAACCAACAAACCTGTGTAATGGCCATACTAGCAACATCACATGTCAATGACTCGTAAATGGTTCATTGTCAGCCCTGAAACCCTCGTCCCTCCGCCATGAAACCCTCGTTTTTCCGCTCCAAGCCTCCCCATTCAATTCAGCAGAGCCTTACTTGAATGACGCGCTTCCATTGTTTCTTTAGCTTGTGGAAATAGTTTCAAAAGATAGAAAGTTTATGAGTTACATTATTTTTATTAATGTAAATTTATTAAATTAAAGCTATCTCTAATATTAAATAGAGTAATGATAGTTTTTATCTTGAAAATAATTATTATTAATTAAATATAATAATGAAGATTTTTTAGCTAATGAAAAGATTTTCAAAGATGGAAAAGTATGACTTACATTATTTTTTTATTAATATATATTTTTAAATTAAAGCAACCTCTAATATTAAATAGAATTATGATAGTTTTTGTCATGAAAGTAAAATCTATAAGTAATTTCGCAACGTTCAAAAATTTTCGCGACACGATTTATAATTCTAAATAAATAATATTTTCACAATATTAAATAAACCAATTACGCCAAAAATATTTTTCTGAAAAAGTAAGAAAATAATTTTCTTTACAAATATGTAACACTTGTTCTGGATTCCACTTGTGATCAATTAACCACTTCCATTAATATCGAGATTTGCGGATTTCAAAGACTTATTCAATTCCTGCCTATCCTCCATATTAAATATCAATTTAGTTCCGTGTGAGAAGATGGAAGAGTCGTTTTAATGGGAAACCAAGTTGAAAGGAAACAAGTCCCCACAACCCATATTGTTAAATGATCATTTTTCTTTACAAACCTCCTGCATTTCTTTATTTGTTTCCCTCAACGAAACTTCTTTCCGATTTGAAGCAAAAGGGGCGAGACTAATTAGTAAATTGCCTACGTTAATATCTTACATCAATCTCTTAAAAAATATTTTAGATAGTTTATGAAGAAAATTCTAAAAAAAATTGATAATATTTTTGTGTCAGAGAAGTGTATTTTACAACTTAGTAAAAAAAATGTGTAATTTCTACCATGCTCATCCTATTCAAATTAACATGTGTCTTATATGTATATATATATATAAGCTCAAATCACTGGTTGGAACCTTCTTGGAGGATGGAGCGGGAGCGATGGTTTTTATTGGACTGCATATATTTGTGTTTAGGTGGTACTCTGGTGGTGGATGTCTGGACGATATTGCTGGGAGATTTCCGCATTATGGTGTCGCCTGTCTTGGATTTTCATTCGTCTTATATACTTGGGTGATTGTGTTGCGGTTGCTGCTTTTTTACTATATACTTTTGCTGTGTCCGACTCTGGGACACATGAAGGAGGAAGTTTTGTTTTATCCTGGACTTATTTTCTTTGAAGTGGTGCGTTTTTATGTCTTTACTGGCTGGCTTTTTTCCTAGCACTGCACTACTTTGATCAGCGTCTGCTATTGGTGATTCTTTATGTGTGGATGCTGTCTGACTCGATTATTCGATTCCGGTATTTTCTCTGGTTTTGATGTGGTATTATTTGTTATGCTGAGGAGAATAGTGGTTTTATTATACTCCCTGGTATTTTTAACTTCACATATTTGAATTCATCATTTATGTGTTGGATCATGGTTGGTGGTCCGCATTTATTATGTCTAGGGGGTAGATGATCTGGCTTCCTTATGCTTTATGGGCGAGGGTTTTTTTCTACAATCGACGTCCTATCTATTGAATGCCGCTGCTTTAGCTGGCGGTTTTGTGGTTTACTTCGTCAGGTCTATTGGATAGGTGGCACTTTCTACTTTGGGGATGCACTGGAGACGCGTTATATCTAATAAAGTGGTGGTTAAACCTTTATTGTGATTGCACTTTGTTATTATTGATGGGGACAGGTGGTGCATTTTTGGGGCTATTGGATCCGGACGATGAGATACTTTGGAAGGATGCTGGGCTCTTTATCCCAGATGATGCATTACGTAGTAAATTCGGTGTTGGAGGTAGTAATGTACATGGGACATTGAACCCATGTAGTAATCATCTGTGGGATTTTGTTCCGCCCGGTTTACTTGCGCCATTGGAACCGTCTTACGGGAGAGAGATCCTGGCCATTGTTGATGAATGCCAATCTGCGGAACTTGACATCCCAAGAGAAAGCTATCCGGCTGGTCCACATAAGCATCTCATTACGAAGGAACTATCTGGTATTAGGGATGTCGTGAAACCCTGGAAGCCGAGGAAAAGAAGCCCGAGGATGGTTTTGGGGGATGATATTGGTTTAGACACAGTGACCAAGATGTCATTGGCGGCTTTGGTGGGTAAGTTCAGTTACTGGTCGTGCTCTAGTCGTGACGTTGAGACCTTTGTAAAGGAGCAATGGTATCCTTCGCTCACATACATGCCAGAGGTTTTTATATTATCCAGGGGGTGGTATTGCTTTCTGTTTAAGAGTTTGGAGGATTCAGAATCAATATTATCTAGGACCTGGCTCCGTGGTAAGGGTAGCTTGATGCTTAAGAGGTGGTGTCACCAATTCAATCTGGTGAAGGAGGTCCTGAACATTCGACACCTTTGGGTCCATATACTAGACTGCCCCCTCTTCCTGTGGAATCTGGAAGCTTTTACTGCTATTGGCAATCATCTGGGACGCTTTTACATGTGGAGCCCTCTCTGTTAGGGGGGCTGGACCGTAGAATTGGTAAGATATTTGTGGAAATAGATATCACTCCGGGACTGGTGGCGGATTTAAACATTGAATGGAGGGGGGTTGATTATGATATTGAACTGGATTACTGGGGACTTCCGTTTCGATGCACGACATGCAATAAGGTGGGTCACCTTAAAGCACAGTGCTCTGGGCGTCCGATTACACAGCTTGCATGCCCTGGTCTATTATCTACTCCTTCGCCTATTGAAGAGTCGCCAGAGATGAACGTGACAAAGGTGGCAAATTTGGCTATGGACCTGTCCACTCTCTCTCTCCCGGACATTACTCTGATTGGTAAGTTACAATTATACTCTCCATCTCTTGTCGCGTCATTATCACTGGAGGAGTTTTATAAATTGAAAGCATCGGTTCTCAATGATAGGTATATTTTACAGGCTGGTTTATATAAGGAAGGACATACTTCTTCTCCCTATACCTCTGGGCGGGTGGAGGGGGACTATCTTGTGGATCCTACTCCATCACCTTCCTTGGACGATCTGCCTTCCACTAGGGTATCCGTTGATACGTGTCCTAAGACTTTTTCTGGGGATTCTTGTACTCCGGTGGGGAGGGAGGAGACTAGTGAGGGATTATACACGTCTCCTCTGGGGTACTTGGGGGATTTTGCCCAGCCTGTTGAGTCTGATTATTTATCTGATGTGATCCCTTCCTATAATGATACTCTCCAACATTCCAAACTTCCCATATACATGGGTGGCTGCATCATTATTGATAAACCCGCTACGGGGGGTTTACCATCTTCAGGGACTCTGGGTGAGCCGATATGTGATCCCAAAGGTAGTATTCGCAGGGGATTGGACTCGGAATTCTCGCCTTTGAAGACCAGAAGTGCCAGAAAACTGAAGGGGAATACTGATACTGCTAAACTGACTCCATCGTCTTCACATGTACCACGGGCCCTTAGAGAGCAGAAGGCCCTTGCACGGGGTTTGAATGATTATTCTCTCAATGAATATTCGTGGGGTAGGGGGTGCCTCTAAATTGCTAGCCCTCCGTAGAGTATGTGAGACTGTTCGACCTGATATTATATTGATACAGGAGACGATGGTGTCTTCTGATAAGGCTATTGAAGTTTTTGCAAAGGTGGTGGGGAGATGGTACACGAGTGCAGTGGATGCTTCGAGGCTTTCGGGGGGTTTGCTGTCTGCGTGGAACCCTGATAAGGCACATTTTGATGTATACAAATCTACTGCAGGTATATTATTGCAGGGACGGCCTTACAATGGCGACCAGGAGATAAACATCCTGAATTGTTATGGGCCATATCATAATAGAATTCCATTTTGGAATCATATTCGTGCTGGTGGTATATTGAGGAAAACCGGATTAATCATCGGTGGCGATCTGAATTTTACTTTGTCTGCAAATGAAACTTGGGGAAGTATGCGCTTGGATCCAGATGCCAACTTTTTCTATAATCTGTTCAGGGATGAAGGTATGTTAGATGTGGAGCCATCTGTCATTAGACCAACTTGGAAAAATGGTCGGATTGGTTCGGCTGGTATTGGCAAGCGATTAGATAGATTCATTGTGGATGCGGATTTACTGGAGCAGGTACATAATTACCGATCGTGGGTTGTTCAGGCAAAGATATCAGATCATTTCCCTATTGTATTTCAGTGGGAAATGGATGATGAACATATCCATTATCCTTTTAAATTTTATGCGACTTGGCTGGCTATGGATAATTTTGACCAGTTTGTGCGATTGACGTGGAGGTCTTTGGTGGTGGTGGATGAGGATCTTTCTCCTATGCGATTATTGGTTCAGAAACTTAGGCTCCTCAAAGCTGAGGTGAAGAATTGGGAAAGATTACAAAAGAAACGTGATTTGAAGGAGTTGGTTTCTATTGAATCTAACATTGCTAAGATTGTCATAGACTTTCCGGCGGGTATCGTTGATGAGGTGGTCCATGCTCAGCTGAAAAGCCTTACACAGACACAGTCAAACATATTGAAGAGGAGAGAGGAGACGGCACATCGGAAAAGTAGAATTCAATGGATTGAGAGTGGTGACTGCAATACCAGATATTATCACCGGTATGCCATTGCCAGAAGGATACAAAACCATATCTAGGACTTACATGTGGAAGATGGACCTGTTCTTTGCAAACATGGTGATCTTAAGAATGAGGCATTTTCATACTACAACTCT
This sequence comes from Pseudotsuga menziesii, assembly GCA_001517045.1. NCBI lineage: Eukaryota > Viridiplantae > Streptophyta > Pinopsida > Pinales > Pinaceae > Pseudotsuga > Pseudotsuga menziesii. Next base: position 42,258 of record LPNX011126699.1, on the reverse strand, counting down.
GTTTATAAGAAACAGGAAAACCTGTCTATTGTTGCTCAAATGGAACTTATTATGAAGTATCCGCGGATGTTTGGGGAACAGGATGGTGAGAGGCTCTATTTACCTGTTACCTTAAATGAGATACATTCCACTCTGAAAGTATTTGAACTCTCAAAGAGTCCTGGGCCCGATGGATGGACTGTAGAATTTTTCCTTCATTTCTTTGATTTGATGGGTCCTAATCTACTTGCTATGGTGGAGGAATCTCGTCTAATGGGGAATGTATGTGGCTCATTAAACTCAACATTTGTGGCATTAATCCCAAAATCGGATAAGCCATCCACTTTTGCGGGATATCGGCCGATCTCATTATGCAATCTGATATATAAGATTATAACTAAAATTATTGCTACTCGTTTGAAGAAGGGGCTGTCCTTGGGTATATCTGATGAACAGTTTGGTTTCCTTGAAGACCGCCAGATAATTGATGCCATCGCCATTGCACAAGAAACTATACACAACATTAAGGTTAAGCATAAGAAAGCTCTGGTATTGAAGCTGGATCTCATCAAAGCATATGATCGGGTGGATTGGGGTTTTATCTGATTGGTACTACTGCAGATTGGTATACCCCTGCACACCACAAATTGGATTATGGGATGCGTGAGCTCTGCAAAATTTTCTATTCTGGTCAATGGAAATCCCACTCCTTTTTTCTCGGCATCCAGGGGCTTGCGACAGGGCTGCCCGATGTCACCATTATTATTTCTCCTTATTGCAGAAGGTTTAAGCAGGATGATAAAGGAACTAACTGAGCATGGAGATATTGTGGGCATCGAGGTGGCATCAAATATTTGTATAACTCATCTATTGTTTGTGGATGATATCTTATTGTTTGGAGGGGGCTCTCATCGTGAATGGCAGACTATCAAAACTGCCCTTGATGTTTTTTGTGATGCTACGGGTATGAGCATTAGTCCGGATAAATCACAGTTTTATCATTCTAATTGGGCACCTGATGAATTGGAGGTAATACACCAGCTTTTTTCATTTGATTTACTACCTCTTGACTAGGGTTTCAGATATCTGGGATTTTTTCTGAAGCCCAATGACTATAAGATCAGGGACTGGTTATGGCTACTGAAGCGGATTGAGACTCGCATTGGTAAGTGGGGTCATCGTTTTTTATCTATTGGAGGGAGACTTATCTTGACAAAATCAGTACTGGAGAGCATTCCTGTATATTGGTTCTCCCTATCCTGGATTCCACGGGCTATTCTTAAACTGATTTAGAGCAGAATGACAAGATTCTTATGGTCTGGCTGCACTCATAAGCCATCTATATGCTTGGCTAGATGGGGGCTATTGACAAAGCCTAAAGGATGGGGTGGATGGGGCTTAAAGGACATTGGTGATTTTGGCAGAGCTCTTAATGCAAAAAAATCGTGGCGGTGTATTTTTGTACCGTGCCTGTGGCAGCGGGTGATCTCGGCCAAGTACATTCGGGGATGGCCGATCACTGAATGGATAAAATTGTCAGAATATGAACAGAAGAACATCTCAAATGTTTGGAGGGCCTTACTGAAGGTGATGCCTATACTGAAACAGTGGCTAGTGTGGCGACCGGGTGATGGGTGGAGCATAAGGGTGGGTAGAGACCCAATATTGGGTATGAATGGATCATATAGACTATCGGATCCTCTTTTGACACATTTTCTTGAAAACAGAATATATTTTTTGGCACAGGCTGGAACTAACATTGATGATACTAACATCACGAGATGGGTGGATGCACAGGATATACACCTTAATGGACCTTTGGCCACTGAATGGAATGAATATACTTACAAGCTTAGAAACTCTGGATGCAGGCTACAACAATGTAAAGATACTCTATACTGGAGCAAGAATGTGAAAACTGGAACTATCACTGCGGCTCTGGCATATCAAACATCTGTTACTACTCTATTCTCGGAATGTGTTCCTACATGGTTTGAGGAGGTCTGGCGTTGGAAACTTCCTCTTAAGACGGTGATATTCTCCTGGTTATTGTTGGCTGGACGTATTCTTACGTGGAATATACTCCAGAGAAAAGGATTTGAGGGTCTTGGCATTTGCTCATTTTGTCATAATGCGGAGGATAGTATCTCACATTTGATGATTGATTGTCCATTTACTGTTCAGGTTTGGAAACATATTGGTCATATTTATGGAACTGATAATATCTGGCATGGAATACATATTACACAGGCCTTTGGAAATTGGATTACTGGTGACAGGAAGTTGAGAACTATTCCTTTTCATGTATGTAGATTAATCTGGCTGGCTAGAAACTCCTTTATTTTCCGGAATATAATTACTACTCCACTTCAGATAGTCAACAAGGTTCAGATTTTATGGAATGAGAGGTCCAAGAATTACAGGAAACAAAAGTCTCGCATTATTCAGCAACCTGTTTTTATACATGACATGTCTATTGGCTACTTTGATGGAGCCTCACAGGATGGTGGTACTAGGTGTGGAGTAGGGGCTATACTCATATCACCACTTTTGGGCAGATTTAACATCAAATGGAACTGTGGATTTGGTACCAACACACGGTCTGAGTTACTGGCATTATGGAGTATACTTCACTTAGCTAGATCATTGGGCATTGATTCTATCCAAATTGCTGGTGACTCCAGGATTATCGTTGAATGGTTTAAGGGAATTATCCATATGGAAGCGGTACTTCTGACCTATTGGATGGATCGTATTTTGCAGATGAGGAGTCAATTCTTGGAGATCAGCATCCAGCATATTTACAGGGAGATCAATTATGATGCTGATCTATTGTCTAAGCAGGCAATATTGGGGCCGATTGGACATTTTTTGGTGGCCCGTGGGGATGGACGTGATCCATCTGCTTATTCCTTTTTTGGTTTTTATTAGTTTTGTGGCTGAACTGTATGGATGCATAAGATTGATATATCTTATGGTTCATAGGGGTTTTTTACCTCGGGTGGATTATGTAATGATAATTACATAATGCACTAGGGTAGATATTTGAGGGGTCATGTCTACATTATATGGAATTTGGTATATGGATGGAAATTAGAACTTACTGGTTTTGAAGATGTAATTGCTGATTTTGGACAAAAGGTGACAAGTTGTC
>LPNX011126699.1:0-37432 GCA_001517045.1 Pseudotsuga menziesii | reverse complement strand
ATATATAAAAGCTCAAATTAAATTTCAAATATTTAAAATTGCATGTATATTTAAACTACATAAATTAGATAAATTAATCATGAACATTGTATTACACATTTTCTCAACATTTCCACTCTAAAAAAAGGTTTGCATCTCCAAAGATTTAATCTCTCTTGATAAATCCCCTTTTAAAATGAATCTATGTTAGTTTTATTAAAGAAAAAACATGATAATTTTCATATACATAAAGCATGTTCACTAAACTATCAAACTTGATCACAAAATTTCAGAGCCTTATACTATTTTCCTATATTACATCACAGATTGTTGTCACAAACTTTTCAAAAAGCTTTTGTATCACTTTCATCAACAAACACAGGGAGCCAATTGCTCCATTTCTATATCTTAAAAAAAAAGGATAAAAAATCAACAAAATTGTTGTAACTTATCTCCAAAGTGTTATAGCTCCATTTTTATATTCTTGGTCATTTTTTATATATAACAAGCATTAACCATTTCCAATATGATTTGTATAAATTCCATAATATTAAAAGTTTTTACTTTAATAATTATCAAAATGGTTTAAAAATTATAGAAATTTTTTGTAAATTCGGATATTTTTAAAAAATATGCTAAACTTAGAAATTTGATAAGATTTTTCCATTTAAAGAAAATCATGGATCTTTAAAAAATCCTATGTTGGCACTTGTCACTCCATTAATAATATAGTGTAAGGCCTAGTTATACTAACACTGGTTCTCCATGGATTGATGTAATGACTTGAATTTTACTTCAACAATTAGCCAATGAATCACTTATAAAAGTTAATTTACAAAGAAATTTTAATAGTTCAGATTATAACTTTACTTTATAAATGAGTTGAGATATAAAATATAAGAGCAAGTAATTGTAATTTTTATTAAATAAACTACAATTTTTATGTAAAATCTTTGCTTTGTATTATTGAGATCTTGATAAGTTAAATGAGTTGAGTTATAAAATATAAGAGCAAGTAATTGTAATTTTTATTAAATAAACTACAATTTTTATGTAAAATCTTTGCCTTGTATTATTGAGATCTTGATAAGTTGGTATCCTTAAAGTAAAGATTTTACTGATCCGATGATTCTTGGGTCTCTTCCTTTCAAATTTGAGCATCTTACCAAAGGTTTTAATTATTTGGGTTACTACTTAAAACCTCTTGGGTATTTGGTTAGGGACTGGCATTGACTCATTCAGAAATTTGAAAAAAGAATTCATCATTGAACTTTTCGTCTCTTGTCCTTGGGGGAAGACTGGTATTGATCAGAGCTGTCCTTTCCAGCTTGCCTATATATTGGATGGCCTTGGCTCCTATTCCTCAATCCATCCTTGACAAGCTCCAAAGTCTGATTTTCTCCTTTCTTTGGGGCTCTTCGGCGAAAAACAAGAAGTACCATCTTGTTGATCGGTCTTCTTTGTCCTTACCGACTTCCCTGGGGGATGGGGTATTAAACAATTGAATTGGTTCAGTCTATCTCTTTGTCTTAAAAGTTTTTGGATGGCATTAAATGGGACTGGTATTTGGTCTTCCCTAATTTCCGAGAAATACTTGAAAAAGCTCTCTGTGGCAACTTGGCTTCGCAATAAATATTTTTCTGTCAGAGGGGTTTCAGTGATTTGGAAGGGCTTTCTTCTTACATTTTCTTGGCTGGGCAGTGGGCTTACCTGGTTGGTGGGTAATGGTTCGACTATTTGGATTGGCATAGACCCGATTGTAGGTTTACGTTCTCCCTTCTCTCTCACACAGGACTTGTGGGAATACCTAGAAGATTTCGGTATTAACACATTGGATCAAGCTAGGAACCATACTTCTTGTGCACAAAGTCACTGGTTTACGGCTGAGGAACTGGACCTGGTGGGGAATTGGAAAAAACAGTGGGAAATCTATACTGCGGACTTGGAGTTTGGTAGAATTCGTCTCTTTGATCAAAAGGATACTCTATTTTGGTCACATGACAAGTATATTGGGGCTATATCTGCAGCACAGGGTTATGATTGTATTGCTTCTTCCTGTTGCATTACGAGACAGTCATCGGTTCTCATTCTTCTCTGGAAACTGAATATACCAAACAAAATTTGTTGTTTCATCTGGTCGCTGATTAAGAATCGATTTTTGACTTGGGAACAACTCCAACGTCGAGGAAGACAGGGACCAAGCCCGTGCCTTCTTTGTCGGAATGGGAAGACACATCTCAGCACCTTTTCATGGACTGTTTGTTTTCACGGAGAGTTTATTCTGTTGTTGGTGAGGGTTATGGTCTGCCTTCTATTTTGAATACTTCTGTCAGTTATTTTCTTGAACAGTGGTTCAACAATACACCGGTAAACTCTGTTTATCGTTATTTTCCACTTTTCTTTTTCTGGTGCATATGGAAACAAAGAAATCAATGCATTTTACAATAATCAGGCCTTTGTATTTGTACTTTGTAAGCAAATCTACAATCTCATGCTTATGTATCCTGTTCCTAAAAAGAAGAATAAATCTAGGGTCATTGGCCCGGGCCCGAAGATTGACTACCCTTGTGGTTTTTTTGATGGGGTGGCTGCAGGTAACTCTGGGGGGCAGGATTTGTGATTTTGTTGAGTCCTTCTTATTTTATCAGTTACTCTTTGGGCTGTAGAAGAAGCACCAATACCAAATTAGAGCTTCTAGCACTATGGGCACTTCTAACGGTTTCCATTCATTTGGGGATCCCTCTCTTATCTGTATTTGGGGATTCACAGGTTATCATCTCCTGGGTGAACAAAACTGCTTCATTGAATGCCCCACTTCTGAGTCATTGGTGTGATGACATACTATCTCTGATGCATCATGTCCCTTCAGTGACCATCAATCATATCTACTGCTAGCATAACCAACAAGCTGACAGTCTCTCCAAGCAGGCTCTTTTGTTGGCCCTTGGACATGGGGCATTTTCTGAATCTTTGGATGGTAAGATCATTGATGAAGGGATATATCAGTTATTCTAGTTAGTGTCGGGCTTTGCCCTTTCATTCTCTTTTTAGAGGCACGTTCTTTCAGTATGTTTGATTTGTATTTTAGCTGACATGGATGAGCCTATCAGCCTTCTTGTTATGCTCCTGATTCACATGTTATATTGGTCTCCTTCGATTTATATCAGCTAGATTTCTGACCTGTATCTATAGGAATGATGAGAAAAGTCTGCCCCTTGTAGACTTTATGCTTTTCTGTTCCCATGTTGCATGGATGACTAGAGTTCTCCGAATTTACAGCTATCAAAGTGGTCCCCAAATGAATCTGCATTTGAGGATGTTTGTTATGTACCATGTATTGGTTGATTGTATATGATGTCCTTTGATTCTTTAATAGAATATCAAGGTGGTATTTTTTCCTCTCAAAAAAAGATGATTTTACGTTGTGTTATTGAGTTCTTGCTATTTGTACCATTAATCTTGCCGACACCAGGAGAAGTGAGTTGATGAGGATCGTCACTTTTTCCCGTTCTCCGTGTGTACACCTACCGTCATTTTCGCTCCGAAGCTGCCCCACTCAGCCTTGTTCACTACGCCAAAACACAATGTATCTCTTTTATGCTCTATAAATACCTAAGTTTGTGATATCATATACCTCATACGCACTGCAATTCCCTCTGCTCGATCTGCGCAACACTCCTGTTTAGAGAAGCCTGCAATCTCCGTTTCAATCCCAACCACCATGTCGTCTCTTTCTTTTGTTTTTCTCCTCCTCTTTTTATCTTTCTCTTTCTCCTCCGCCCACTTGTTTGCCAGTGATCGGCAATCCCTCGTGGCATTCAAGAACCTCACTACTGACGACCCCAATCATTACATGGCAGATTGGAGTCCCGCCAACCCCTTCTGCAACTGGACCGGCGTTGCCTGCAGCCGCCGTCATCCGAATAGAGTTGTCTCCCTCCAGCTCAGTCTCATGGATCTGCGCGGTTCCATTTCTCCTTCGGTCGGCAATTTGTCCTTTCTCCGCTCGCTCGATCTTTCGGACAATGCGCTCCACAGTCATATCCCGTCTCAACTGGAACGTCTCTTTCGGTTGGGGGATCTCGGTTTGGACAACAATGAATTGGATGGAAGTATCCCACCTCAACTCGCCAGTTGCAGAAATTTGACTTTCTGGGCGCTCTCCTTCAACAATCTGACGGGAAGCATCCCGAGGGATTTGGGTTCCCTCCCATATTTGCTAGAGCTTTACTTGGAAGAGAATGACCTCACAGGTACCATTCCCACTTCCTTGGCAAACCTTTCATCGTTGACTATTTGGTCCAAATCCAAGTCAACTCAGCAGTTGCACAAATTTGAGTGACCTGATATTCTCCTCAAACAATCTCATAGGAAATATCCCCCACGAGTTGGGCTTCCTGCCACATTTGCAACGTCTTTACTTGGGAGAGAACAGCCTCAAAGGTACCATTCCCTCTTTCTTTGGTAACCTTTCAAGCTTGACTCAATTGATTCTTTACGAAAACCATCTCCGCGAACCCATTCCACCGCAATTCGCTTTGCTCAGCCATTTGCAGTCACTCGACCTCGCTGTCAATGATTTTTCGGGTACCATTCCACTTGTTTTTTCAAATATCTCTACTTTGATTTACTTAGATATGAGCGAGAATAAATTGTCCGGTAATATTTCTTCATTTTTGTCCAATATGTTTAATTTGAATTATCTCTCTATGGGGAAACCAGCTTAGTGAAAACATACCAAATTTTATTGGAAATTGTTCCAAACTCATAGAACTATTATTGAACCAAAATAAGTTTACAGGAAGTATACCTATAGAGTTGGGTAAGTTATCTCCCCTTGAAAACTTATATTTGCAAAACAATCAACTTGAGAGTAACAACTCTATAACCATGCTCCTTTTTTTATCTCTTACCAATTGTTCTCACCTAAAACTTCCAAGTTTGCATAACAATACAATAAGTGGTGCATTGCCCCTTACAATAAGCCAACTTTCTACCAATTTGTCTATATTGTTATTATCGAACAATAGATTACAGGGAAACATCCCCTCACAAATTGGTAATCTTAGCAATCTATCATTTCTAGATTTAAGTCAAAACCTTTTTAATGGAAGCATTCCACGATTTTTAGGAAACCTTGAGAAAATAGAAAGATTGAATTTAAGTAACAATTGATTAGAGGGAAACATCCCTGATGACTTTAAAACCTTACAACACCTTGGTCTCTTGGACATTAGTGGAAATATTCTCTCTGGAAAGATTTCAAATTCCTTTGCATCCATTAAGCAACTAGGAAGACTCCATCTTCATCACAACAAGTTATCAGGAAGCATACCTTCCAACTTAGAGGATTGTACAAATTTGGAATTGCTCGACCTATCTCACAATAGCCTCACTGGAAGTATACCACATGAAATTGCTAAACTTTCCAATCTACAATTCTATTTGAACTTGTCATGTAATTTATTAGAAGGTTCCTTGCCAGGGGAGATTGGTAAAATTGCAATGGCTCAAGCTATAGACATTTCTGCCAATCAGTTGATTGGGTCCATCCCCCCTGCACTTGGAAGCTGTAGTGAACTCCAATTATTGAATTTATCTCAAAATGCATTACAAGGTTCTATCCCAAATTCAATTGGAGATTTACAAAGTCTCATGAACCTAGATCTCTCTTCCAACTCCTTATTAGGGATGATACCAAATACTCTCAAGAAGTTGAAGATGCTCCAGTATTTGAATTTGTCTTTCAATAATCTCATGGGGGAGAGTTTGAAAGGAGGGTTTTTTGGAAATAGAACAATTGGCATGTTCTTAATTAGAAATCCTAGCCTTTGTGGACCATAGACATTCCAATTACTTGCATGTCCAACACCAAAAGCTCATTTTCCATTTGTCAAAAGACTACTATTGCCAGTGAGTGGAGCTATTGCTTTCATACTATGTTCTCTAGTTTTGGGATTATGTTGGAAATGGGATATGCATAAGCAAAACTTTGATTCCTCACAATCCTTTTTCCAAAAGTTAGAGCACCAAAGGATCTCATATCAAGAGCTTCACATAGCAACTAATGGATTTTCCGAGGCCAACTTGCTAGGAACAGGAAGTTTTGGTTCAGTTTATAAAGGGAATTTGAGTGATGACACACTTGTTGCTATTAAAGTTTTCCACTTGCAAAATGAGAACGTTGAAAAGATTTTTCAAGCTGAATGTAGTGCCTTGCAAAAAGTTCGACATCGAAATTTGGTGAGAGTCATAACCTCATGTTCCAACCTCCATTTCAAAGGATTGGTGTTCCCATTTATGTCTAACAAAATCTTGGAGAAACATTTGTATCTTAATATAGATGACACCAATGGTGAATATGTATGTCAATTGGGACTAAAAACACGATTGGACATTGCCATAGATGTGCCTCATGCTATGGAATATCTTCATCATGATTCTCATGTGCAAGTAGTGCATTGTGATTTAAAACCTAACAATGTGCTTTTGAATGAAGACATGACAGGTCATGTAATTGATTTTGGTATTTCAAAATTAATTGGTGTAGCTTCTACTGATTCATTTACTTCAACAACTTCTTTGAAAGGATCCATGGGATACATTGCCCCAGGTATGTAATTTTAGAATGTTCATTTTAGTAGTATTTTTCATCAACAATTTTATATGCTTTAGTTGAATAAAATTTGATGAAGCTTTAGTTAAATGCAGAGTATGGTTTAAGTGAGGCAGTGTCTATTAAAGGAGATATTTACAGCTATGGCATTTTGTTATTGGAAATACTTACCAGGAAACAACCAACTAGTGACATGTTTTCTGGAGACCTAAACTTGCACAAGTGGGTGGATCAATCATTTCCAAATAGAGTGAAGGAGGTAATTGATCACAGTCTTTTTAGTGAAGTGGATGGATATGATTTTGAAGGAAATAATGTATGCAAATGCATATTTTCTTTGCTCCAAGTTGGCTTGCTTTGTTCAAATGATTCACCTAATGATCGACCAACTATGAGAGATGTGGTAATGGTGTTGGAGAGCCTCAAAGAAGGTTTGGACACGGTTGCTTCTAGTAGGTTAAGGTGAAGCATATCCAATTTGCTTAGCAATACAAATGCAACAAGGAATGATGCACATGCATCAAGGAATGATGCACATGCATCAAGTGCCCAAAATTCTTCTACATTTTAGTTCATGAAAATTGCAACCCTAGAAGATTTTGTTCTTGTATTTCTTCTTAAAATAATAGTTTCTTTAAACTTATACTAGTTTAAATGAACTTCTATTAGTATTTATAACTATTTGTGATTAATGTCCATATTCAAAATAAATGTTTTTATAACATAATATTATGTAGATTACAACTTTGTATTTGATTTAATTTATTATCCATATCGATTGTTGTCCAAGAAGCAAATTTTCAATAAATTAATTGCATTTATTTTTTATTTTTTATAAAAAGAGTATCTTTATAAACAAATCAACTTTTAAGTTCCACATTTTTTAGATGGCATGTTAGGATATTAGTTTAGATGTTTAAGCAAATTTTTATTAGTTTGTATCATCCATTTTGTGATTATCGTTAATATAAAAATTAAATACTTTTAAAACACTTTATTAAATATATCACATAGATTTACATTTTGGTGTAATTTGTTATCCATTATCTATAATGTAAATATCACAAAAAAATTACAAGATCTTATCTCAATTGCATTCTCTCTGCAACAAAAGTAATTTCAATTGCATTCTCTCTACAACAAAAATTGATGTATTATTATTTCAAATTCAGTCATAAATAATTTGCTTATAATCCTTAATGAACACTTCAATTTGTTTGTCATACCTATTGTTAAATCAACTAGTTATAGTATTATTATTTCAAATTCAGGCATAAATAATTTGCTTATAATCATTGATGAACACTTCAATTTGTTTGTAAATAAAACCTATTGTTAAATCAACTAGTTATAAAAATTAAGATTTCAAGTTAAGTTAATCTTAATATATTTTGTTTTTTCTTAATATGATATAAATACACTATTATTTTAAATTTAAAAATCATATTTATGAAGTCTATTTCCATAATAAAATATGGAATCCAACTTGATATTTGTTGGAGGAGTCACGTAAAAGTAGAGCAGTGGCTTACTTTTTACCTTTATTCAATCTTTCGTGAAAAAATAAGCGATGTAGTTGTTTTCTTATAACAAAGTGTTTTTATATATTTTTGTGTGCTCACTTTGGTGGTTGTGAGATTAATCATTATATAAATTTTTTATTTCTGTTAGTTAATGTTTGTGATGTTTATTCAATATGGGCAGTTTTTTATCTAAATATAAATAAATAAAATATTGTGTTCTTACAAGGATTTGATTTTAGATTAACAAACTTTTAAAATAAGTTTGATTTTAAATTAACAAATTTTTAAAATAGAAGAAAATTTAAATTTTTTAATATTAATTTAGTAATTTTGTGTATATATATATATATATATATAATATACATCTACAAGGTGTAGGGTTACTTTCTAGAAATTATTAGATAGTCTTCTTTTAGTTATTAATTTTTTCATTTTTTTCATAGTTATAATTACCTTTGTGATATATATGAGCTACAACATTTTATGTCATTAAAGATTTGAAGTATTAAACTTCCGTGCTGAAAAATCCTTCTAAAGAGGAAAAATAATGTTATGTAAAGTGTGATGTTGGCACTTTAAGTTAATAAGGTAATAATACCTACCTACCTAAATTGGCACATATTATAATTACAAAACAAATCTCTAATGTATATAATAAAACATGAACTAAATTAACACCTATGAGGGCAATAAATTGTGGATATAACTAATATATATTCTTCTCACGCCCCCATGACTTATTATTAATTCTAAATGGGATGCAAAATATACACTTAATTGGTGCTAATTCTATAAGGGGATAATGCGATAATGGTAATCTATATATATAAATTGAAGTAAATAATTTTACAATTGTCCTTTTATTAAAAAAACTCTTATATTGTACAAAAATAAAATAGATGGAAAAACTTAGTTCCCTCATTACAACAAAGTCAATGAATTTAGATTGAACCTTAACAACAAAAATCCTTAAGAGTCTTTCTTTATAGCCCATTACCCTAACTTGGAAGAGAAATATTTAAAAACAATCTTCCTAAATGAATCAAGAGACCCAGTAATGTCCTATATTACACATTTACAATGAATAAGTACTAAGCCATGTAAAGTCATGCTCATTATTGCCATGTAATGGATCAGAATTAATGTCTTGTGGTCTTTAAGAAGAGAAACTCTCTAATGGATCCTTATAAGACTAGATTTAATCTATTGTGTAGACTCTTCCATTACTATTCAACCAAAGAGAATTCTAGGGAATGAGATTAAGAACATGGTTGAATTATATTTCTATAGTACATTGTCTTTGAATTCTCTTATTATTGGGTTTGGTAGGATAGATATGAATAATGAAAGACAATTGTTTCAATCAAAAGTATCCCTAAAAGAAAATTTGAGTAGGAAAATGTCTACCTCATCCTATCCAAGATGAACAATGGTAAGTATCTAGGACTAAATGAGTTTCCTTCTGAAATTTTTAAGACAATGTGGAATACTATTGCAGGTGACCTTTAATGATGGCCCAAGACAAATTCAAAATTAGAAGGGTTATGAAGTTCTTAAATCAAGATGTAGTTAAGGTACATCCAAAAAATATTTCTACCAGAGACACCATTAGTGGATGGGCATCAACCGCTCTTAATATTTCTTATAAATCTTATCCAAATAATTTGTGCAATGAATTTAAAAGGTTGCTTCTAAGATTGTGATATCAAAGTAGACGTGGTTTGTTAAAATAAGTTTTATTATACATTGGTCACTACTTAGGAAGGTATGGATATGGCGAAGGAGACCAAGTATGATTCATTTGCCGAAAAATGTTTTTTTACAAATATTGTGATAGTTTTGATTAGGATTTTATCCTTGATACTTTGATTTGACTTTTTTGTTTCCAAATATAATGTGCACATTCTTGATTTATGCTTCTACTTTGGTGTCCATAAATGGTGTAATTTATTACCTTATCCACTTGCATAAATATATTTGAAAGGGGTGCCCTTTTGCATGTATTTCCATGTGTTGGTTGTTTATGCTCTTAGATAATTTATAGAAGTACTCATGATGTAGGGGAGTATTTGGAGTATTCAAATCCAAAGGGATAAGGTGGTGTAATATCCCAAATTGATATTTTACATTTCTTTGCTGCTCAATTGTTGTTCATATACTCAATGATGTGCAAAAGCTAAATAAAAAGTGCATTAAAATTGTCATGCCTAAATGCCCTAAAATATCGCAAATCTGGAGAAATTATAAGGTGGAGAGTTTCAAAAATAAGTTGTGCACTTACCACTAATAAATAAGTTGATAGTACTCCAGAGGTATGCTACATGCATGTGGTGTTGAATAGGTGAGGTAATAGTGCTCCCTTTCTTATGTTAATGCCCAGCTACAAAGGAGGCTCTCTCCCATATGAAGATGAAATTTTTTTATGAAGGAATGGTCAGTTGTTTTCGAGACTTTGTGACGATGATGATCTATCCCTTCCGGAGAGACTGGAAGAAACATGCAAAGATTTGGCCTCTTCTAAGGAATGTAGCGAATTATTTTTCTCTGAGAGGGTGACGTGTCTCTTCCTCCATGAATCTGACGATAGCTGCTCTGGATATGAAAACGAGAAATTGGTAGTGATCCAATGCATTATAGTGAGTCTGCTGAGAGGGATGAAGTTGATATGCGAAGAGAAAACTGGGTTTTAGGGTCCCAGCGAATTCTTCTCGTTTTTTCCAGCTATTCCACAGCTATAAGACATGAACGTGCAAATAAATATTCGGTTGACACTGGATCACTGAATACAGAAGGATACTGTGAATGCTGATAGTAGACCTAGATGGCCTACCCTGAAAGAGATTAGGGAAGATAGATCTCACTACCGAAACCTTGTTAGTTAAAGACGATGTCTTCAACCCCAACTGTTGTTGTTGCTCAAAACTCCAAATCAACAATATTAATCATAGATGATTTCTTTGGTCCAATAACCCATCTTAAATAGAATAGCATGTACTTTTAAGGTTTTCATGTCACTTTTAGGTTTACGTGTCACTTTTGCATGCATGCAATTTCTAATTTCATGTTGAATTTAAGCCTAAAGAAATAAGGCTTTATTTATCAAACTGATGACTTTAATACTGAATCAGTGTCACGTTCTGTTCTAGGTATCAAATGTCCTCATTCAATTCCCTTTTATGTAGTACCCACTCTAACCTATGGGAATTAAGTAGGTTGGCGGATGTTTTGGTGCTTAATTGGAAGAGGACATTATAGTCCTCCACGCTTGAGATTTCTTGTCCTCAAGCAACTGCAAACTAGGGTGCTGCAATACCTTCTCTCCCTCCCATGTGGCATCCTCCGTAGGTAATTTTCTCCATTTTACCAAGTATTCTTGAATCACCCTGTTTCAAAGTTTCCTTTCTCGAACCTATATAATTCTCTCTAAAATCAATACCAAAATCCATTCATCTTCTAAGGGAAGAAACTCTGTGGATGGAGAAATGTGTTTTTTGAATTCCTTCTTGAAGTTGGATACATGAAATACATTGTAAATTTTGCTTGCCTTTGGCAGATCTAGTTCATAAGACACCTCTCCAACCTTCCTGACTACCCTATAAGGACCATAGAAGTGATGTTTTAGCTTTTCCACTCCTTTTTTCTTGAGTGAAGACTTCCTGTAAGGTTGTAGCCGTAAATATACCAGATCTCCTACCTCAAAACTCTGCTCAATCTTGTGTCTGTATGCATATTGCTTATGTTGATTCTGAGCTTCCTGTATATTCTCTTTTAGGACCTTAAGAATATCTTGGTTATCATGTACACAATCATTTTCCTTTGGTGATCTGTTGTATCCAAAATCCAAGACTGCAAATTTCAGTGCCTCATAGATGTATAGAAACTTAAAATGTGTCATCTTAATAGACATATGGTGGGTAGTATTGTAGCAGCACTCCCCTAGGTGTGGCCATTTAATCCATGTCCTATGTTGTCCTACTACATAATTTGTCAGATACCCCTCAATCCATTTGTTGATAAACTCTGTCTTCCCATCTCTCTGAGGATGATAACTTGTGCTTGTATCAAGTTTCATCTCTACCAATCTGAACAGCTCCTGCCAGAAAGAACTGGTGAATTTATCATCATGATCACTGATAATGATTTTAGGTAGCCCATGGAGTCAGAAAACCTCTCTGAAAAATAAGTCAGCTACCTGTGATGTTGAATAGTCGAAATAAATAACAAAGAAGTGAGCAAATTTGGTCAACCAATCTACTGCCACATATAAGCAATCTCATCCTTGTACCTTGGGTAAACCTGTAATAAAGTCCATAGAGATGCTTTCCCATTTTTTCTCTGGCATCGGTAATCACTGAAGTAACCCTGTCGGATGAGTGTGTTTGATTTTATTCTATTGGCAGATACTGTACTCTCGAACGTGTTGTATTACCTCCTCCTTGAGGCCTTTCCATGAGAACCTCTCTTTGAATTGTCTGTAAGTCTTCAAGAACCCCTGATGCCCTGATAATGGTGATTCGTGCAATTCCTATCTGATATTTCTCTTTAAAGCTGACTTTGGGATGAGGCATATATTATCTTGTAATAGATGATGTCATCAATTACCCTATACCTATCATCTTGCATCTATCCATCTAGTAAGTCACAAGCAAATTTGTTTTTAGAATATTCTACCAAGAGAAGAGACCTCCAATCCATAGGTATACTCATGAGTTATAATGAAGTTGGTCGTTTGGATAAAACATCAGCTACAACATTATTCTTTCCTTTAACATACTCTATTTCAAAGTCGTATGCATGTACCTTACTGACCCATTTCTGTTGGCACTCATTCAATTCTTTCGGGTCCAAGAAGTATTTGAGGCTATTGTGATATGTCTTGAATTTAAACCTGATTCCCACCAAATACTTTTTGAATTTTGTTAATTCAAGTAGGATGGCTAGCATCTCCTTATCAT
Organism: Pseudotsuga menziesii; assembly: GCA_001517045.1. Taxonomy (NCBI): domain Eukaryota; kingdom Viridiplantae; phylum Streptophyta; class Pinopsida; order Pinales; family Pinaceae; genus Pseudotsuga; species Pseudotsuga menziesii. The sequence continues at coordinate 24,359 of LPNX011126699.1, read as the reverse complement.
ATATAGAGTATTGGTTCTCATACTCCTTAAGTTTTCATCTCTCAAATGCAATCAGGTGATGGTTTTGCATCAATACTGCCTCTAGTCCCTCTCATGAAGAATCACACTCCACTATGAATGGCTGAGAGAAATATGGCAGTGCCAAAACTAGACAAGAACTCATGATGTTTTTTATTTTCTCAAAGGCTTGTTGTGCCACTTATGTCCATGTAAATGCCCCTTTCTTTGTAAGATCGGTGAATGGTGCGACAAATTGAGAGAACCCTTTTACATATCTCCTATAATATGTGCAAAGGCATAAGAATCCCTTTAGTTTTGTTATGGTCTTTGGTGTAGGCCAATCCAAGATAGCTCTAATATTCTTCATGTGAACCTCTACCCCCTATGTGCTGATTATATTCCCCAGATACAACATCTCTTTCAAACCAAACTCACACTTAGACATTTTCGTGTAAAGCGATTGTTCTTCTATAATTTTCAGTACCTCATCCAAGTGTTTCATATGCTCCTCCCAAGCTTCACTATAAATCAAAATATCATCAAAGCATACCACTAAATACTTCCATAACTGAGACTTGAAGGTGGGGTTCATGCAATATTGAAAAGTTTTTGGGGCATTGGTGAGTCCAAAAGTAATGACTAGGAACTCATAGTGACCGTAGTTACAATGAAAAAATGTATTTGAAATGTCATGATCCCTTACTTAGATCTGATGGTACCCTGATCGAAGATCGATCTTTGAAAAGTATTTTCCCCCCTATAAATCATTCATTAATTCATCAATCCTAGGGATGGGATACATGTTTTCGATGGTCTTCTAGTTGAGTGCTTTGTAATCAATACACATTCGTAAGGTTCCATATTTCTTTTTAACCAAAACCATTGATGATGCAAATGGAACAAAACTTGACCGAATATATCCTAATTCTAGTAATTTCTTGATTGTTTTCTCGATTTCATCCTTGTACCTTTTGGGATGTATGTACGGAGTGGTGATGATTGCTTGTGTCCCCTCCTCTAACTCAATAACATTCTCAATCCCCTATCTAGTGGTTGACCTGCTGGAAGATCTCTAAATACCCTCTCATGTTTCTATAATAGTGCCTAAATATCTATTAGATGTTGGGTGTTGTTGTCGAAAGGCTTTATAAAAGTGACAAGGAATTCAATTGACCATTATATGTCTCCCTGTCTGAGTACAACCTCCATTCTTTGTGATGATACTAGTTTGGCGAGATAAGTTTTCATGCCCCTCAAAACAACTTGTTTTCCATCATGTCCCTAGAATTCCATTTCCATTGCCTTATAATCCGTAGTATATTTTCCTATTGAGTAAAGAAATTGAACTCCTAATACTACATTTGTGTCAACTACATTCACCACATAAAATGACTCGTTCATATTGTAGTTCCCTAATGTGACATTCATTTTGGGAATCCAATGGTTGCACTCCATGCTATTATTATGTGTTATCGCTACGGTGAATCCCTCAAATTTATCTATTTGAACACCCCTCTTAGCCCCCCATGTTGCATCAATGAAGTTGTGGTTTTCTCCCCCATCAATTAACACACCTACCATGTGGCCCTGTACTACTCCCCTGACCCTGAGAGTATGAAACCTGGGTACTCCAGATAATGTAGCAATAACTCCTCTCGGTATTTCTCCCTGAAGTGATTCCTCCTCTACTACCATCAATTCCTTTGTTGTTTCCTATCTGTATTCCTCCCCTTCACTGTCGGAGTAGACTTCTATATAGTGGGAATTTTCCTTCCCTGCGCACCTGTGGCCTAGAACCCATGGTTCCTGACAAGTAAAACATAATTTTTTCCTTCTCAAATCTTTCCTCGTGTCATCGTCCAACCAAGTTTTCTTTTTCCATTCTTGTTGAAAATATTATTTTCTTTTCCTTTGGTGGGAATTTTGTTGTAAGTAGAAACCTTTTCTTAGGAACTTAGTCCTGTAGGTCTCTGGTTCTGTTGATCACATCCTGTAGAGTGGATGGTTTGTAGGATTTCACCCACCCTCGTTAAGGTTCTGTCAAAGCCTCTGAAAATAACATAATCAACCTGCTCTCAAACACATTTGTTGCCATAACAATTATTCTCTGAAACTCTGAGATGAATGCCTAGGTACTACCTATATGTTTGAGTTGAGCTAACTCTCTAAAGTGTATCTCCATGTCCCTTTTGTAAAACCTCTCCATGAGCCTCTGTGTGAAGTCACTATAGGAATTGATGGTGTTGTGACCTAATATCACTAGCCCATGGTACCACCACTCATGAGCCTCTCCGTCCATATGTAAGGTATCCAATTTAATGGAATTAGAATTGTTTTTCCATTAGATCATCAAGCAATGAGTGCAATCAGATTTGTAATTATTATGCAGTGAAGGAGAATGAAAAATACACCCCAAACAAATCAAGTCTCACAGGAAATAGACAAGTATTGCTCAGTTAATTACAGTATCATCTTCATTACCATATCTGGTTTTACAATGATGCTACATAAGGAGGAATTCGAATCATTATGGATGAATTTGAATCCACCAACTAGATTTAATTGTATATGACTGCATGGCTAACTAAAGATGTCTAAATCACTATCGGAGCTGACTAGCTAAGCTCCAGTTGTCTAATCCAGTCTCTCAATTAGTAATAATCAGTTAAACTAGTCTAACTGAGGGGGTGGGTGAGAAGTAGGTGAGAATAGGCTCCTATCCACATGCAGTCATGAAATATTGGCGCTATCTGAACTGGAGAAAAACTAACTGAATGTAACTCAAGCATAACTAATCTTAACTAGTTACCAACTGCTAACAACTTAAGGAGGTTGGTGTCGGGACTCCCAGTGGCTCCTAAAATGTAGGGATTGGTCTAGGAGGTGCCTAAACTGATGCATGCAAGTGCATTCTATCTCATTTAGCCTCTATCGGTGTTCCCCACACTCTAGTGAGTGGTACATGTGGCCCATTTGGCCAAGTGGACCCAGTGGTACTAGTGGACCAAATAATAATTAAATGACTCCTAAGTTAGGATAAAATAATCTCATAGACAGTTTGGTCAAAGGAGGATTATAAATCCTAACACCCCCCCTAAATCCTAACTTGGACAATTGTGGGACCTAGCAACCGTGGCCATAAATCACCCATATACAATCTAAATGATAAAAAAATGTTTCTTAATAGACCGAGGAAATAGGGGGAAACCTCATGGGAACGCACGCCCCCCCCCCCCCCCCCCCCCCCATCAAAATAAGCAGGAAACATGAAAATACAAGCTATTTTTAGAAGAAAGAAGATTCCTCCTTAGAAAAACAACTTGTCAAAAAACTCTACTGCAAATTTGCAGCTCTATGCAGCAGTATGGTTCTTTTTTGCAGCAACATCCTAAAGCTGTGCATGTGAACCTCTAAATGTACTTCTGAACTGATGAATCGTTGTGTTTCTTCTTAATGGAAGAGGTGAAGAATGATCAATTTCCTTCTTATGTGGGCCCAGTCGTTCGTCATTCGCTATCATCATGTAACACTTTCCTAGAACTTTGTTGCACCACTCTGTAGGGAGTGAATATGTGAGGAAAAAAGCCACATGCTCATTCTAATACTAGGACCTAGTTCTCCTTCTATCTTTTGGATTCCCAACACCATCCCCAGCTGCATCAATGATATTTTGAGCCCATCTAGGCTTAGGCCTTTGGTTTGGTATGGTTTTTGGATTTGGATCTAGAATCTCATGAGGTTTGTCCTCAATAAAAATATCATGCTGGATTTGATCCTCTTCATATGAATCTGAAACACATAATAAATTATCATCATCAAAAGGTATTGGAAGAGTGGTTATACCTTCTTGTGCTTCGTATGGTGGTTTATCACACAACTGATCTTCCTCAAACTGAACACTCTGCTCAATGAAGCATTTCCTAGTTGCAACCTCCATCAACTTGTATGCTTTTGCATCTTCTACATATCCCAACAGAATGCATTTGCTACTTTGGTCTTGGAAGGCCTTCCTCTTGTCAAGTGGTATTTTTGACCAAGATTTAGAACCAAAAACTTGCATATGAGAGACATTGGGATTATTCCCATGCAATGCTTCAAATTGAGTGGCCCTAACCACTGATTTATGAGGCACTCTATTATGAAAATATGAAGCATAGTTTATAGCTTTTTCCTAAAGATAAGGAGGGAGATTCTTGGCATGAGAAGACATGTTGCCATCTCCTTCAGTGATCTGTTCTTCCTCTCAGCCACACCATTTTGTTGTAGTGTGTGTGGAACCGAGTGTTCCATTCGAATCCCTTCTGATTCACAATAACACTGGAAATATTTATTGATGTACTCTCCTCCTTTATCGAATCTTATGGACTTGATATTTTTACTGAAAAAAATTCTCAACCATAGCTTTAAAAACTTAAAAAATCTCAAAAAATTATGATTTATGTTTCATAAAGTAGATCCAGCAGTACCTAGAACAATCATCAATAAAGGTGAGGGCATACCTGCAACCATTAATCGATGTTGTGGGTATTGTTCTAGCCACATCACTGTGTATCAAATCAAGTATAGAGGCAGATCTATGTGCCTTCCCAACTTTATACCTCTTCTTTGGATGCTTACCTACCAAGAAACTAGATCATACTCCATCGGAAGCTTGGATGAGAAGAAAACCTTCAACCATTTTATCATTGTAGAGTTGCTGGATATATTTAAAATTGAGATGCCCAAATATCTCATGCCAAATCTTATTGGTGTTGTTAGCATGAGTCAATAAAGCTGTAGGAGGTGAGATAGGAAAAAAATGTGAGAACTCATAAGCTTTAGTATAATGATTTGCAATAAATTTTGTTATGAGATTTCCAGTAGATTTTTGTGTGATCTCAATTGAATCCGAGTCGAATGTAACTCTCTTGGGAGAGCGTGCATGGGTCATCTAATAAAAAACAACAAATTAGTTGTAAGGGATGGCACATAGAGAACATTTTTGAACTCACCATGCTGGATTTTAACTGAACCTCTTCCTATTGTTGGAATTTGGGAGTCATCTCCCATGTGAACATTAGGCCCTTTTGATAGTGTGTAGGTAGAGAAAGATTCCTTGGAGGAAACCATGTGGTTGGATGCTCCAGCATAAATCAAGTATGCTTTTGATTGAATAAGGCTAGCCTTGAATTCATGGAACATTTCATCATCATCTATTTGTGGTCCATCATCAGGCTTCTTTTCTCTTTGTGGGAGAGCAATGTTATTCTACTTGAGGAGGGAAGTCAGTTGGTCTACTTGCTTCTTCATACATGAGTCTTCTGGATGAAAACACCTCATACAATAGGGACACGTCTTCCTTTCCAACTTTTCTTCTTATTAGAGCCTGAAGCCCCTTCAGAAGTATTCAAATTCTCTTTAGGCTTTGAATCATATGTTTTAGGCTCCTTCCCCTTAGGTATCCCTTTAGCTTGCGCTTTGGTAGAGTCTGTCACTAGGAGAGATTGATATTTGGAAGTATGGAGGACTCCCTTGTGGACCAACTTCTCTTTCTCTTGTATTAAGGACTCGACAAAGGAATCAAGTGAGGGCATCTTCCAATTGGGAATGGAAGCTCTTCCGGAATGAAATATTGAGACAAATGTAGAATACTCAGTACCTAGTTTGCTGATTATGGAGAGCACATGCTGCTCATCCTTTCTTTCTATTCCACACAGTCTGCATTGAAATGCAAGATACTTGAATTTAGTAAATAATTTTTGTATGGTATCGAAACTGCTGGGATGCAATTCTATCAACTTGTTTTCCATAATGTTTCCCCGAAGCTCATAATTCTTTCCAAACAAGACTTCAAGATTCTCCCAAGCTTCTTTGGGAGTCCTCAAACCTTCAAGGTGAAAGAGGATATCTCTGGATATGTGAGTACAGAGATAACCAAAATCTTCATTTAAGCGGTTCAGAAACTTGTTTTTCTTAGCTGGATGATGGGGCTCGGCCTCCCTTCCAAGTATTATCCTGAAGTAGCCCTGATTGCACAAGGACAACTGCATATCTGTCCTCCAATCAACATAATTGAAGGGTGTTAGGATTCTATATGTGGAGGGTTGAGAATCCATAATTCTCCTGCTGGAACAGAAAATATATTCACACAAGCTACGTAGCACCTGTAAAATTTCATTGCAAAACCAAAATCATTCAAACTATGTTATAATCAAGCCTTCCCTCTCGACATGCACACTTTCTTAGGGTCCATCATGCCCGCACCGCCACTCTGAATAAATGAAGAGGAAGCAATGCAATATTTGCGGGACTTCCATGGAAACCTAGCTACTTCTGGTGTGCAATGGAGAGTAGATATACTTGAAGCTTACCTGAGATGGATCTGATGCCATATTAGAATTGTTGTTCCATTATATCATTAAGCAATGAGTGCAATCAGATTCTTAATTATTATGCAGTGAAGGAGAATGAAAAATACACACTGAACAAATTAAATCTCACAGGAAATAGACAAGTATTGCTCAGTTAATTACAGTATCATCTTCATAACCATATCCATTGTTACAATGATGTTACATAAGGAGGAATTCGAATCCACCAACTAGATCTAACTATATCTGGCTACATGGCTAACTAAAGATGTCTAAATCACTATCAGAGATGACTATCTAAGCTCCAGTTGTCTAATTCTTTCTCTCAATTAGTAATAATCAGTTAAACTATTCTAACTGAGGTGGTAGGTGAGAATTAGGTGAGAATAGGCACCTATCCACATGAATCTGTGCAAGACTAGTGCTAGCTGAACTGGAGAACAACTAACTGAATGTAATTGAAGCATAACTAAGCTTAACTAGTTACCAACTACCAACAACTGAAGGAGGTTGGTGTTGGGACTCCCATTAGCTCCTAAAATGTAGGGATTGGTTTAGGAGGTGCCTAATAGATGCATGCAAGTGCAGTCAGTCTCAGTTATCCTCTATCGGTGTTCCCCACACTCTAGTGACTAGTACATGTGGCCCCATTAGGCCAAGTGGACCCAATGGTACTAGTGGACCCAATAATAATTAAATGACTGCTAAGTTAGGATAAAATAATCTAATAGATAGTTTGGTCAAGGGAGGATTATAAATCCTAACACTATCTTCATCAAAGCATTGTGTTGGAAGTAAGTATCCAACTTCTGGACCCATATTCTCATTGAACCTTCGTGAGTCCCATCAAAGTTAGGGATGGTCATTCTACCCAAAGTTTTTCAGCAATTCATAATTCTGGGTAAATCCTCTATTAAAATTCCTTGGTTGGTTCCTGATTTTCATATTGCAGAAGTCTGAGAATGAAATTGCTACATGGAACTCATATCCCAAATCACTGTACTCCTATAAGTAAGATCCAAAGGGTTCACTAGGTTCTGCTGGCATGACTGGTCCAGCTACTACATTCTCCAGGAAGTGAGGCATAGTAGGTCTGCTGGAAGGTTTGTTATATATATGAGGTGTGTTTTGAATATTACTATATGCATACTTCCCACTACTACTCATATATCCTCTATCTACTTGTGATAGAGGTATACTTCTATTACCTGGTTCTAGCTTTAGAGCCAATCTGCTTATTTCATGCAATACTTCTTTCTTCCCTTTATCTAGGTCATTAAATGCATTTACAAAGCTAGAAAATTCCAACATGTATTCCTCTTCTCTAATTCCCTTTCCTTTGTCAGAGTCTATACCTATTGGGTCCATGTCTGAATTGGTATGCTCTAAATGGATATATTCAAATTCTTTCTCTTAAGTGTACCTACTCTTCCTTCTCCTATAGGTTGCAAAAATATCTTCTTTTGGATTCATTTACCTTTCATGTTCAATGCCATAGTTGGCAAGGAACATGCTTTGATACCACTATAATATCCTAAACTGATATTCTACGGTTCTTTTCTACTCAGTTGTTGTTCATATACTTAATGATGTGCAAAAGCTAAATAAAAAGTGCATGCAAAATTGTCGTGCCCAAATTCCCTAAAATATATCAAATATGGAGAGTTTATAGGGTGGAGAGTTTCAAAAAGAAGTTGTACACTTACCAATAATAAATAAGTTGATAGTACTCTAGAGATATGTTGCATGCATGTGGTACTGAATAGGTGAGGTAATAGTGCTCCCTTTCTTCTATTGACACCTAGCTACAAAGGAGGCTCTCTCCCAGATGAAGATGACATTTTTTTATGAAGGGGTGGTCAGTTGCTATCGAGACTTTATGAGGATGATGATCTATCCCTTCCAAAGAGACAGGAAGAAACATGCAGATATTTGGCCTCCTCTAATGTACCTAGTGAATTGTTTTGCTTTGAGAGGGTGACGTGTCTCTTCCTCTATGAATCTAATGATAGCTGCTCCGGATATGCAAACAGGAAATTGGTAATCATCCAATGCATTGTCGTGAGTCTGCTGAGAGGGATGAAGCTGATATGCAGAGACAAAAAAGGGTTTTAGGGTCCCGGGGAATCCTTATGGGGTTTTCCAGTTATTCCCCAGCTATAAGACATGAACCTACAAATACACATTCTTTTGACGCTGGATCACTGAATATAGAAGGATACAGTGAATGATGATAGTAGACCTAGATCGCCTACCCTGAAAGAGATTACGGAAGATAGGTTTCACTATTGAAACCTTGTTAGATGAAGACGTCGTATTCAACCCCAACTGTTGCTGCTGCTCAAAAGTCCAAATCAACAATAATAATCATAGATGATCTCTTTGTTCCAATAACCCCTCTTAAATAGATAGCATGTACTTTTAGAGTTTGCATGTCATTTTAAGGGTTTACACGTCACTTTTGCATGCATGCAATTTCTAATTTCATGTTGACTTTAACATTAAAGAAATAAGGATTTATTTATCAAACTAATGACTTTAATACTGAATGTATCTAGTTATGTTCTAGGTATCAAATTTCCTCAGACAATTCCCTTTTATGTAGTACATACTCGAACCTATGGGAATTAAGTAGGTTAGTGGATGTTTTGGTGCTTAATTGGAAGAGGGAATTACAGGTGTATCTTAATAACCACCTCATTGATTCTTCAATTATTTACATACTATTAAAGTATGAATAAGTCAACAAGGAACTATGGTTCTGTTGATTCTTGGAAAAATCCCAGGTACCGACAGTAGGGATTCTCCCCAGCAAGCGATCCCAACTAGATTGCTCACCATTTTGTGTTGGGAACCCGTCTGGTTAGCGGCCTGACTATTGTAGAATTAAAGTGTTTGAATTCTGTTTTACTAGTTGCGGCTCGGTCCATTGTTTATGTGATTTTCTATTTTAGGATGAAATGCAAATGCCTAAACTAAAATTAGCAAGTGATCAGTGAGAAAAAGCCTCAACACATGATGCGTAGGTTCTTACCTTCTGTCTTATCACTCTTTCTCCTCAAGCACTTCTAAATTAAGAAATACTAATATAATCTATTCTAAACTATCTATATAGCCTATTCCCAAGGGGATCAAAGTTTATATCTAACAGAGAAATGTAATGTAACATTGCATATTGAATACTACATGTAGTTGTTCAAATTCTACATGTATAATCACAACAGAAAACATGAACAAAGATAACTTTGTAATATTAAAACATCCATTACTCATTGTATGCACAATATTTCTAATGGAAAGTAAAATCATTCATTATTGCAGAAGTAATTCATTAAGTTAGAACGATCTCACAGTTGCATAGCATCCAAATAAGAAATAGTTCAGCATTAGCAATCTACACAATCCATTTGAAACTTGGACATTCCTTCCTCCAACAAAATTGGTTCTCCTTTATTCATAAAAGAAATAATTCTTCATAAAAATAACCTCTTCAGGTATGCTCTAGTGAAAAGTCCTCTTAAATTCTCTATTACTTCTATTTATACACTTTTACAACTGAATTTTGGACTACCCCTGCCTTTCAGGCTTCCCAAACTCCTTGACTTACAAAAATTGCCTTCTAGTGACTTCCACTAGGAAAATGGAAATAAGATAAAATAATTCACATAAAATGCCACATGTATATAAGACAAAGCTCAAGAGGGCCCAATTGATCTTCCAATGAATTCCCCCCATGCATCAGCTTCTACAGCAATAGTTTTGTATTCTAACAGTTCCAATAACCTTACAGTCACTTCGTGGATAGCGAGTTGTGACTTTATTTCCGCCACTTTGGGTGGGGTTACCCGATATAGGTCTTCGAGGAGGCAATTGCTGACTAAGGATTTTGCAATCCAATATTTTACTAATTTCTTAGTGATACCTTCAATTTGTTGTATTCTTGATTCATCCTTGCGCAATCTGTCCTGGAGATATTTCAGGTGTTCATCCTTGTTTGGAAATTCTTGGAATCTCTCCATGGGAGATGTCTAGAACTTATTATGTGTCATGTGCATTCTCGTGAAAAATTTCATGCACATTTCCAAATTATTTTCGACCCCAGTTGTCAATCTTAAAGAAAACTTGCTGCAGAAATCTAGAAGTTCTAGTTCTATTCTCAAAGCTTCTGTTGTCTTTTCCGGAAAGTGCTAAAGAAATTCCTCATTAGCTTCTATCCACATCAGCTTCCCTTGAACCTTTTCCACAAATTCTAGTAACTGTGTTCTGAAATCAATTGATATTGTTGAAATTTCTTGCAATCTTTTTTCTGCTTGCTTGATCTTGTATACCTCTTCCACAAGTTTAAGCTGGACTTGATATATTTTCTTCCGAATTAGGAAGTCTTTCTCTCGGAAAGGAGTGATATCAAGTTGTCATTCATTGGTTGTTTTAAGTTGAGTTTCCACTAAGTTATTATGTTCCTTTATCTCTCCCTCTTGGGATCTTAGTTCTTCTGCTTATCTATCAGCTGCAGATTTCTACACCTCTAATTTTGAAATATTATTTTCAAAATATTTATTTTCTCCCTTTATGATCATAACTGAAAGCACCAAGGCATACTTTTTTTATTCTAAATCTTGGGAATCCTTTTGTATCCTTTCGAACTCTGAAAGAGTCACTTCATGCTTTCTTTTTTATTCATCTCCCTCTCCTCTTTATTTAACCAAAGTTTTCTTTAATATACACATTCTCTCTTTGTAGTGTTCTACATCTTCTACCAATTTTCCAACGTTATCAACAATAGCTTTAGCAGCTGCAACATTTATTGATGCTAAAAATACGGGATTGTGGTTGGTTCCTTTCATGACAGTTTTCTCAGTTACCGTGACTACATCAGATTAGGTACCAACCTTTAATCTTTTCTTCGATCTCCAAACAATGGATTTTTTCTTCTGGTTGAAAAATACCGAGTCCAAGAATGCCACTACATGTTGCTTGGACGGGGTAAAAGGCACTAATCCTAACTATGCAAGAGGGAGGTGACCTGCTGTTATTTTGTCGATTGATGTGGAGGGAGGATCTACTAGATTATCCTGAGCAACATCCCGTTCCAGACTCTCTTGGTCTTTATCTTCCTTTTCTTTCTTTATTAATTCTTGATCTATTTGTTCAGCTTCCTTTTGCAATCTTTATGCAGATTCTCTTTGTAGCCTTTCTTCCTCTTCCCTTTGAAGTCGCTCTTCTTCAGATTTTTGTTGAATTTGTTCTTCTTCAACCCTTTGTCTTTGATCTTCATGAACTATTAGTTTCTCAACTTAATCTACTAGCTTTCAAGTCTTTTCTTCTCATTGTTTACCAGCTTCTTCTTTTTGTTACCGCTGCTCTGTGGTGTTGTTGCTTCCTTTTCTTCTCATGGTTGTGATATTTTGTCTGAACCGCTTATTCAAAGCAGTCACATTACATGCATTTCTGAATATCTCCTCATCCTTGTCTCAATGATTAGAATATTCAAAATTCACCTTTACAAGCACACAATGTGCAACAACCTTGCCCCAGGAATCATTCATATGGAAACTCTTCTCACCAAAGTGGAAGTTTTCTAGATTCTTTACAAATTCTGGAGCACTTTTTACCTTCAAGAATTTTTAGCTACCAATACATAAAGGCATTGGTGGATAAACCGCCTTCTTCATGTCAAAAAGAAAATTTCTGAATCCATCTAGGAAAAGTTGTCTTACTGCCTTGTTATGGACTATGTAATCTGTGGCATACCTAGGTAGTAGTGACGAGGCTCTAGTCCTTCCATACATCCTTATATAGGTTCCTTCATTAGAGAAAAATTAATACCCGTACTCATATATGACCTCTAGTTCACCCTCAGACATACACTTGCACTCATCGAGAAAGATCAGTTGGTGTAGAGGCATCATAAATTCTTCACAAATAAGCTTGTAGAAGTTGTGGTACTTGTGAGCGCATAGAATCTGATATGATGTATATATGGGTGTCTTGGCTTCATTCCAACTACAATTTAGTTTCAAGAATGAGTATAGGAATAAGATACAATCAATTAAATACAACCCCATGTAAAATTTTGATTTTCTCTGAAGCAGGCCTCGTAGCGTTGCAGCTATATAAGAAGACAATTTGTTGGCTACAATGTCTTCCCAGTTAAAGATAGTGCCCTACATGGCCACATGATATATCAATGGGATCCAACCCATCTTATAGAACTTCCCATTTTCCCTGCCCAAAATTATGTTGAGCATAAGGGCTATAAGCCTATAGGGAGTGCATAAGCTGGTAGTTTCATATTCGCCAGAGGATTTCTAGTGAAATTGATTCCCTGTTATCATCATCAGATTTGCACATTCGATATAGTATAAACTCAATCTATTTATCCAGTCATATTTCATGCTGGAAAAAAAAAGGTTGGTTGGTTGCAATCTTTGGCTATGTATGCAGGGATGAAGGAAGCAAAATATTTTCCTTCGATGTTTGACATGATCATCGTACTTGTGTCTGCTCCAGGTAATATCCAGTCAATCGCCTCAACTCAAGGGAAAATTTCAAGGCACGTGCCTACCTTTGTGATCCCTAATTTTATTATGTTTGTATACAAAGGTATATATTCTAATCCCACATCTAGTACCTTCTAATCCTTGGTCATGTGATATATCTGTCCCCATTTGAACTCTGGTTCAGCTTCTGTGACTACTTTCGTGACTTTGTATATTATCTCCATTCTTGGCAATACCTCCAAGTCTGAGTCCTCCTCATGGACGTTGGCCTTCTTCTTCCCACCCTTCTTTCAACATGTTGTGGGGTGAAGACTGAGGCTGTGACATAACCATAACAAGAAATAATTTAATGTTATTGTGATCAAACAACATGCATTCATATTAATAGAATATACTAGAATTAACAGCTATTATTAAGATGCAAGATAATGAAACCTAGATAACCAAACATAATTTTCTTTTCAAAAATAAAATCGCATTCATGGAGAACAATAAAGATATATTTACCAAATCATCCTTGGCCATCTAAAAGTGATCCTAGGACATATAGAATTTTTGTATGTCATCCAGATACTAAAACTTGTGGAAAGGTCAAAACTGGAATGAGAATCATTAAATCAGGTGTAGGATCTAAATGTCTGTTTGGAATTTTAGTATTTTTAGTTATATTAAGAGATCACCTAGTGTTTTAGGTCAAGATGAAGAAGAACAATCCAATCAAGTTCCTACACAAATATTTCCAAGCTTGTTGATGTTTAGTATTCCTTTAGTTTTGACATCAAAATGCAGAAAACTCCTTTTATCAACTTCTCTATTACATGCAAGCAAACAGTCAAAGAAAAACTCAGCAATGGCTTTGCACTTAGAAACCCTAGGTTAAACTAAACCCCAAGAACACCCTTTGAAAACTCAGCACCGACAACAGGGTAAACATATGCGGCTTGGAAAGAAACCCTAATCCATACTTCAAGATGCAATAGTGCCTACTAGGCTAGCTGAATAATCGGTTTCTCCCTATCACCATATAAAAAGGAAAACCAAACCAGGCGGAGTCGATGAAACCCTCTCCCAGCCACAACTTCATCATTACAATCCCAAAGACCTGATAAATCCATCTCCATGGCTTAAAAAACTGAAACAGACACTGTGGTGAATGGGGAAATCAAACAAAACTGACGAAGCCAATATAGAAAGCTCAGCGAGGCTCACAGTTCTAATACAACCCAGCTTGAAAAATTCAGTGGTTAATAAATCAAAAAATTAAAAGGGGCTAGGGTATGGCATTTTAAGGCATGACTGTGGATAATAATTTTGAAAACCAAAATCCCATAACCCTAAAACCAAAAGCACCGTTCTACCGAACCACTCTTAACATAAATGACACAGTGATAAGGTTTAAATCCTACCTGGAAAACGATGGCGTGGATGCTGGTAAAATGCTTGGCTCAAGCTATCTGTAGGTTCTAATTGGCAATAGTCAATTGGGCATGCTCGAAATGGGGTAGCAATAATAGTTCGTAAAAAAAAAAACACTATATATTGAAAAAATCAAAATAAACGCAATTAATGCAGTCGCTTGGGTAATTAAGTCACACAAGAGAAAACAACATTTTGATGCCTAGGACAAAAACCTCATCGACAACTTTATTAGATCAGCATGACAAATCAAGTTGGTTGCGACAGTGTCATCTTTGCAATCAAAGTTCTTCTCGAAACCCTCAACGTGAACTCACCATCCTTTTCTGAAAAGCTTCATTGGCTCAATCTGTGAAAAAAAATTGAAGGAAAACATCAACTACAAATGTCGAGTTTCGTCGCATGAGCCAGTTGAAAACCTTGACCTCAGTTGACATCGTCGGAAATGACCTACTAGGGACTCCTAGAATAAGTCGTTAGTAAACCCATCAAAAAATTTCGATCAGTCATGGGAAAGTTGAGTCTCGCCAAGAACGTCAGCTGTGTAGGATGAGTTTAGTCGAAACCATCGGCAAAAATCAGAGGTGACCTCCTACCAACTTCAAATAATATTCCAAAAATACTCATCAGCTAGCAAACATAAGTTCTATCGAAAATACCGTCGGCTCCAAAAGTTGAGTCCTGTTCAATGCCATCCGCTCCAAAACTTTATTTTTGCCGACATCGTTGGTAAAAAATCAACGAATTCTCCTGCAAGACTTAGGCTCTTGATAAATTTAAGCACAAACATATTGGATGGTAAAGTTGAATCTTTCCAACGTGTCAACCGGACTCGATAAGTTCACCTGACACATCGGGTGCAAAAGCTGAGTTCTATCTTGGCAAAAAAAAAATTCTAACTTGTTGAAAATAAAACTAAGTCATGGAAAGAAAATTGAGCAAAAGTAGTCTAAGAAAGGATTAAAAACTAAAAATTTTAAGGAGGGTCCCAAAATCATAAAATTTTTGGGGAAGTGGTTGCAGCAACAACAGGTTCTTAGACAAATTCTACATTATTTGGGTCATGTTGTCAGTGATCATAAATTTGAATTCTAATTGATTGAAATTGTGGAGACCCTTACCTGGTTTGGTTGACCTTAGAGGGGGGTGAGAGTGATGGAGATTGTGAAGTTTCTAGGAATCCCCTTTGGAGATATGTCTTCACTTTATACAAAATGGGATTAGTAAATTAACAAGGTTTAGTCAAATCCATAACATTGGTATTATAATAATTTTCCCTTTGTTTGTGAGCTTACCATAACTTTGAAATTTCCAAGTTGGTCATGTGTATTATTCATCATGTTGGTATCATTTTATGAGAGAATTTTTTATGTTCGATAATATCCTAAGAGTGTTTCTCTAGGATAAGTTTGGGGGAGATGAATGGTTGCTTTCATCCGTGATCACTTTTGCAAAATTCCTAAGCATGAGTGTGATATTGGTCTCTTAACTATTTGTATATAAAGAATTATTCTTCAGGAAAATAAATTGTAACACATCATGAAGGTGATTTCCCTTGAAAATAGATATCCTTGATCACAATATTCTTCATTGGGAAAAAATATTAGAACATGCCATCAGGGGGATTTTCCTTGAAAATATATCCTTGATTACGCAATTATTCATTGTAACCACATTGGTATGACAAATGGATATTTAAAATTTGTGACATAATTGGGTTTCCTCAAAAATTGATTCATTAGTATTCGATGCTTAAAAATACTTGGGAGACCTATAATCATGCAAATAACATATGTATTTAAAAACTAATAAATTATATAGAAGTTTATAATAAATACAAATATATTCCCCCAATGTTTGTCTCGATTGGTTCAACTCTTCCCTATAAGATATAATGCTGAGAAAGGTCATGAGACTCTTCATTCCCATCAATTCCTATGAGGTTACCAACCATTGTTCTAAGTGGCAGTTAATATTGTCCTCCACTAGAATAAATTGAGGAAGCATGGGGGAGGGGGTGTAGGGGGGTATGTATGGTGGTGGTAAGGTACTAGATTCCCTATTTTGAACACTTAAGTGGAGGAGGGTGAGGGGAATTCATTTATTTGGAATGAAAAAATAACAAATATAAAGATTATTATTTACTCCATTTATATTATCAATAAATGTTATCATTTGTTTTGTTGATCATTATTAATCGTATAACTAAATATTATTTATTTATTTTTCTACTTTTAGTAGGGATTATATGTAAGGTTTCTTCAATCTCTATTTGGTTTAATCTCAATAGTCATCTTTGAGATCTTATGTAAAATCGCTACTACAATGTGAGGCTATAGCATCATTTTTTTTGTGTTGCTATATATCTCAAACCCTTTGCTAAGTTTATTTTTTTTCTAGCATGCAATGGGTTTTAGCATTAAATTTTTTCCTTGAGGTTTTGTCATATTATCATTGTATCTACTATTTTCAAAATGTAAAAGAAATTGTTATTTTTATGTGTTGTGCTTGCATCATGTTCCATCATTATTTCATCATTAGACCATCATTCATGCATCCATCAAATCAATCATTATGCCATGTTGTTTGCATGTCTTGTTGTGTTGACAAAATGTGACATCCCCATCCCTCAATCCAACCGATAGGAGGGGACATGAACTGATACAGGCTTCCAAATTTTACCCCAATAACCATAATAATGAATTTCATAACAATAAAAACGTGTATGCAGGTGTAGCATCAAAATACACAACGGAAATCAATATCTACACACACATATAACATACATATGCAAGCTTAATCACTACAAGCATACAAATATATATCATTGCACACCATAAACAAAATAACACTTATATTTAACAAAAGAGATCCAAAAAATTGGCTATATAAGAGCGATTTTCCACCCAACTGTAGGCACTCTATCCAACATATACTCTTGTTTCTCTCATATGGCACCCCCAGTATGGGCTATGAGGTCACCAGAGAGAAGGAAACACCCACAGGATTCTCTCTCTCATCATCAAACCCCTTCTACTCACCTTGCTTAACCAAAAATCATACATAGATATCACTCATCCATCACAACCATGGAATTCCTTTCAACTTCCCAACACAACACAAGGAAGGCATTCCCCTTCACTGATCCACATTCCTCTGAGGGAATCCAACCCTTACAATGCTTACCAGTGTGTGGAGTAAGAGACTAATTTGTTGTATGTTGTTAGAGAACCTCATGTAGTGTTAATTATGGCTTCTCAAGCATTCACAGCTGGCAGAATTCCATGGGTAAAGGTTCCTATATTTCCCAACCTCTCTTCTCACTTACAAACATCAATATTCCCTTTCCAAAATTCATTTTTGTGTCCAAATTCGAATTTATGGGCTCCACAGTGCCTCATAAAGATGGTCATCCACAACAGTGGGAAAAACATTTACATAGTGTAGGAACATGCATGAGATAATGATGAATAGGTGTTCACTCCAAGGGATAGATATGATGGTGAAAATATAACTAACATAGATTCTGACCATAGAAGAAAAGGAATGCTAACAACTGACATAACTATCACCACCCCCATGCTTCAATAACTACATGAAGTGACTTTCCCCACCAACCTGACACATGCATTCAATGATCAGCTTAATATTCAAAAATGAATTAATTGGCTAATTTAAAGCACATGGTAGATTTTGTATGAGTTATAAGGTCGTCACTTGGAAACATAGGATTTAGTTTCCCCATATGCCCCTCTTCCTCTTCCCCTCTAGTGGAATCATATCCCCTCTAGTGCTATTTACACAACCATATTGGACCATTTTATTAATTTCCAACATAATATTTACATGCATTTTGAGTTGGCATGATAATCCATCCATAGGGTCCAAATAAAGATATATACATCATACCTTCCTAGCCATTCCCTAGTCGGGCCTTGGCCTTAAGATTCACACTAGGAATCCATATTAGCGTATTTACATTATTTACATAATTTTGATTAAATACATTATAATTCAAAATTGGGGGTATTACAATTTCCTCCCCTTGTAATAATGTCGTCCTCGGTATTTGCTCAAAATAAGAACAAAAATGGGTATGCCTCTTTCATGGAATCCTCCAACTCCCACGTAGCCTCATCGAGACCAAAGTGCTTCCATTACATCTTTACCTATCTAATGGCTCGATTCTGTAGCAATGTTACCTTCTTGTCTAGGATTCATAGTGGTTCGGTTTGGAACTCTCCCTCGGGTTCCACTTGAATCACATCCCAATCAATCACATGGTTAGGATCATGTACATATTTATTAAGAAAAGAAACATGAAAAACATTATGAGCTCTAGTATTAGTAGGCAATGCAATTGTCTATGCAATTGGCCCTATTCTTTCCATCACTTCAAATGGCCCACAATATCTTGGTGAAATCTTGGAACAACTTTCAATATTCAAGGAAATCTTCCTTACCCTCACTCTAAGGTAAACATGATCCCCAACACTAAATTCTCTATGCATTCTATTCTTATATCCATAGTTTTTTTGTCTATATTGGGTCTCCTTTAAATTCTGCCTAATTTTTGCAACCTCTTGTTTCATTTCTTTAATCAATTCTGGTCCAAATACAACTATGTTTATTGGATTTTCCCATGTCACTGGCGTTATGTACTTTCTTCCATACAAAGCCTCAAATGGACTCATACCTAACAAAGACTACTAGACAGTGTTATATGCAAATTATACCAAGTGTAAATAATCTTCCCACTTTGATGGTTTGTCCATCACATACATGTGAAGCATGTCCTGAAGAATTTGATTCACTCTCATTGTTTTTCCATCTGTTTGTGGATGGTAGGCAGTGTTAAAATTCAGCTATGTACCCAACTCTGCAAAAAGAATTTTCCAAAAATTGGAAGTAAATTTTGTATCTCTGTATGGAATTATTACCTTTGGAAATCCATGCAATCTAAAAATTTCCCTCATAAAAATATTTGCAACGACATCTTCTTTATATGTAGATTTGTCTGGTATAAAGTGTGTTGAGTTTGACAATTTAACCACAACAACCATGATGGAATGATGTGCGGCTTCACAATCATTGGAAAAACTGTAATAAAATCCATGGAAATCA
The DNA here is from genome assembly GCA_001517045.1 of Pseudotsuga menziesii. Lineage (NCBI taxonomy): Eukaryota > Viridiplantae > Streptophyta > Pinopsida > Pinales > Pinaceae > Pseudotsuga > Pseudotsuga menziesii. The sequence continues at coordinate 4,969 of LPNX011126699.1, read as the reverse complement.
TTTGCCGTTTCCATTTTAGAATTGGAAAAGGGTGCAACAAACTTGTTGGGTGTTTGTGCTCAACTTTTAATTTTTGGCATTTCATACAAGTAGAAATATACTTAGCAATGTATCTTTTCATACTTGGAAAAAAATATTCCTTCTTGGTTGTAGCAATTGTTTTCTGATATCCTGGGTGAGCAGAATATGGCATTTTATGGTTTTCATCCATAACAATCTTCCTCAAACCTGCCACATTTGGAATATAAATTCTATTTTTATAAATAAAAAGGTCACCCTCTTCCAAATGATAACCTTCATACCTATTTTCTAAATTATGCTACTGTAATTTACCTTTTAATTGCACATATAATTCATATTCAGTAAAAGAAAAACAATTTGTTGTCTTAAATTTTATTGGAAAAAACTAATGGTTGTCACATGCATATCTTGCACCTTTCTGCTGAGTGCATCAACCTCTTTTTTTTCCTTTCCTTTTATGTGTTTAATTTCAAAATCAAACTCACATAAAAGCTCCAGGCAACTAGCTTTCCTGGAATCTAATGTTGGATGCTCAAATAAATATTTCATACCACAGTGCTTTGTTCTTAACTTAAATTTTCTTCCCATTAAGTAGTGTCTCCACATTTTCAAAGCATGTATTATGGTTGTAAGTTCCAAGTCATTGGTAGAATAATTATTTTCATGCTCCTTCATTTTCCTAGATTTATAACATACCACATAATTGTCTTGCATAAGTACTCCTCCAAGTCCCTGTTTGCATGCATATGTACACACCACAAAGTTTTTTCCTCGGTCTGCAATTTTTTAGAATTAAAGCACTTGTGAGAATCTTATTCAACAACTAGAATCTTTCTTCACATTTATGTGTCCATTCAAATTTGATTGCCTTCTTTTGTAAAGAGGTGATTGGGTGTGAAACCTTGGAGAATCCTTCAATGAACCTCCTATAATAACTGACAAGACCCATAAAAGGTCTCACGTCTGTTACATTCTTTGGAGTTGGAAAATTCATAATGGATTCAATATTTTCTAGATCAACTAATACTCCCTCCTTTGAGATAATGTGACGCAAAAAATGAATCTTGTTTTTATAAAAGTCACATTTGATTAGCTTTTCATACAACTTATGCTCTCTTAGCAATTGTGAATCCATTCTCAAATACTCTTCATGTTCCTCTTCATTCTTAGAGTAAACACGAATGACATCAAGAAATACAAGAACAAACTTGTCTAAATACCCACTAAAAACACTATTCATGAGACACATGAATGTAGCTGGTGCATTAGTGAGACCAAATGGAACCACTACAAATTCATAGTGTCCATACCTTGTTCTAAAGGTTGTCTTGTGAATGTCTTCTTCCTTTATTCTCACTTGATGGTATCCAGACCTCAATTCAATCTTTGAAAATACCTATTCTCCTCTCATTTGGTAAAAAGGATCATCAATTCGAGGAAACATGTACTTTTTTCACTATCAATTTATTCAATTGCTTGTAATAATTACAAAACACAAGTGTTCCATCTTTATTTTTCACAAATAGTACCAGTTCTCCCCATGGGGACACACTTGACCTTATATACTTATTTTCTAAGAATTTTTTCATTTGCATTTTCAGCTCCAACAACTCTGGTGTACTAATCTTGTAAGGTGTCTTAGACACTAATGCTGCTCTCGACACAAGATCAATTGTGAAATTAATGCCCCTCTTTGGAGGAAGTTGTAGCAATTCTTCAGGGAACACTTCCTTGAATTCTTGTAGCACATGATGGTCCTCTAATTTGGGAAGTTCATTCTCTGTTTTATTGTAACAAAAGCCAAATTTAATTATTAAGTTAGGTAAATTAATGTAATAAACTAAGAGGTGACTTGAAAAGTCACCTCTCTTCCCCATTCACGGTATAAATTATTGGGGCCCTATTATGTAACACATCTTCTACATTATATAAATATACAATTCTACACTACGTTTCTTCTTCCATTGGTATCAAAGCCTCTCGGCTCTTGGCACCCGCCACCACTTGCTCCCTCCACCCACCTGCTCCATCCTCCATCCTCCTGCTCCCTCCAAGCACACTTGCTTCCTCCACCACTATGCACACTTGCTCGCCACGTCCCACCCTCTCCACATTTCTTTTGCCTCTCCACACCCATACTCCTCTCCACTTGATTCCTTTTGCTACTGCTCCATCTGTGTCTCCTCTTAGCCACCCTTCCATTCCACGCCATTCTCCACCAGCCAGCCACCCCTCTCTGCCATCTCCTTCTCCCACCTTAATCTCTCTCTGCCATTCCCTTTCCTCCACGCTCCAGCTCCTTCTCCTTTGTTGCTTCCATTATTGTGGTCACTCTCCCTCCCACAACCTCCATCACCCTCCCCGCCACTTGTTCCACCCCCACCTCCGCTCCATCCTTCCCCACATCGCCTGCTCCATCCCACACCGCCCGCTCCACCCCCACCTCCGCTCCATCCTTCCCTCCACGCTACTCTCCCTCCTGCTACCTCCATCACCCTCCACACCGCCTCCATCACCTTCCACGTCACCTGCTCCACCCCATCTCCGTCCCATCCTTCCCCATGCCGACTTCTCCACCCCACGCTGCCCGCTCCACCCCTACCTCCGCTCCATCCTTCCCTCCACTCAATCCTTCCATGTTAAATTTTTTATTTTTAAATTTAATATTAATAATATTTATTAATATTATTATTATTATTTAATTTTAAAAAAAAACTACATTATAATAATAATTATTACTATAATTAAAAAAAAAAAGAGAGAATCGTGGTGAGCTGGCATTGTACACTGAATAAAAATAAATCGACGTTTAGCGCTGAGAAAATTCTAGCAATCACCAGATCAATGGACACTCGATTCGATCAAATCAATGAGAAAATTAACAAGAACCACGAGGAACTCCATGAAAATATCAAACAAACCAGTGAAAATTTGACATCAAAGTGGACATGATTTACGTCACAAATTGAGAATAACTTCCTCACTCTACAGGAAGACCAAAATAAAAATCAAGCAGTTTTAACCGCCATCTTGGACAGATTACAAATCTCGAATGACCTGCAACCAAACTCCCCCAAAACTCTAGAGCAGTCAGATCCTCTATTCAACATGTCGTCCTCTAACACATATACAAAAGGACGCCAAATATGGGTGAAAGTTGAGTTACCCAAATACGATGGGGACAAATGGCAATGCATAGCGTGGATTAACAAAGCCGATGAATACCTAGACATCGTGACAACATCCATTACGACAGCGAGAAAATTAAATACGCCTCCATGAATATAGAAGGCAGCACTTACAACTGGTACTTATGGTGGAAGAATACTGCAAGAATATGTTCTTACAACTGGGTTAGCTTTAGGAACAACCTCATCAAAAGATTCCAAGGTGTTGAAGAAAAAGTCTTCTTTGCCAAGATCACAAGGTTACAACAAAAAAACAGTGTCGATGAGTACACCTATGACTGGGAAGCACTGTGAACTCGAGTCCCAGAGCTAACCGATGAACAATGACTATAGACCTACATACATGGTCTAAAACAACACATCCGTGACGAACTAGAGTTACACAACATCTCTACCATGGAGGAAGCACAACGTAAATCCAGGATTATTGAAAGCAAATCCGTTCATACAATTGTCGACCAAGACGACCCCAAAAAGAACCCCCTCCAATCAGGATACATAGGAAATCCAAGGTATACACTGCCTCAACTTAGGGAAGGAACAAAGCCCAGTTTAGAGGCCCAGAGAATAAAAGAAGGAAAATGTAAGTTATGTGGGGACAAATGGGATCCTAAGCACAGATGCTTATAGAAGAAATTATATGCTTGTGAATCAGAGCTAGAAATCAATGAACCAATGGAGAACGATGTGAATAGCCAACAAAACTACCACCCAGGAATCAAGGACGACTCCCCACAAATATCATTAGCCACTATTACCAGAATCGCCCAACCGTAAACATTGAAGATTAAAGGACATATAAAAAATAATAACGTCACAGTTCTCATCGACTCTGGCAGCACCCATAACTTCGTTAATGTCAACCTTGCTAAAGTATTTAACCTATTTATTCGTCCAGTACCTAACATGAAGGTTATGGTAGCATATGGCAAGAAGATTGACAACGTGGGGAAATATCACAAGGTTAAGTTACAAATGCAAGAATATAACTTAGAGTAAGATTTCCTTGCGGTATCACTAGAAGGAATCGATGTAGTATTAGGAATACAATGGTTACAAACCTTGGGTACATACTCTGCAAATCACCAAGAACATTTTATTGAATTCCATGAGTTCAAGAAAACAAGCAAATTATATGGGTACCAGCCACCTCCAACACAACTGGTTACATCACATCAAATGGAAAAGCTACCTTGGAAGGATACACCAATGTACATACCTCAATGTCAAGAAATGGAGATTCTAACAAGTGAAGGTGATATGGAAAAACAACCAGAGACATGTTGGCAGCCAGCAACAACCTCTTCATTTCTTGAAAAAATGAAGAGAGATCAGCTCTTTATATGATTTATCAATTAAAAAATTATGAAAGAGCACCTTCAGAATCTTTGATTCTGAAGGTACTCTCAATCAAAGAAAAGTGATTTAATGATTTTAGAGCTGAAAGAAACTTGATCATAAAACTTGGCTTTTAACTGTCAGATAAGTTTTGTAAATTTTCATTAAGTTATTGAAATTATCAAAATGAATTTATGTGACTTAAGGAATTTGTGACAAGAGAAATTTCATAAAACACATTATATGTTAAATAAGGTATTATTAGTCCTAAGACTAAGAGAATTTTGAAATTTAACATCATATGTAATACCTTATTATGAACTTTGTAAATATCATAGTTAATGGATAAATGATGTTTGTATAGGAAAATTTTACTTATGATAAATATCATATATGATGGTATATATGTGTCGATAGGATGC
>LPNX011126687.1:0-55065 GCA_001517045.1 Pseudotsuga menziesii | reverse complement strand
ATGCAATACAAAGTTTGTGTTGGGTACATAACCTGACTCTTTAATCTGCTCTGACAATGTTTCCAACTTTCGTAAATTTCTTGTGTCTGTCGGTGTGATCTGCCTCCTACAACAAAGCATCGATCTTGTTATTCACATCAATCCAAATGCAGCCTGGTACTTTCATGATCTTCCTGTCTTTCATCAATTTTCACAAATTTTACATCATCCCACCTGCCAGATGCAGCATAGTTATTTGATAATATTATGTAATGTCCATAATTTTGAGGATCTAATTCAAAGAGAGGTTCTGCCACATATTGTGCCACATATTCTCCTATTTCTATATTGTTATGATACCTACAGGAACCAAAAAAGGGTGCCCTCACAGCAGCATTAGGTTTTACAGGCATTTTGTCTTTGAACTCTTGCACCTAGACCAGGTGACCAGCAAGGCCAAGCAGGTCAACCATGCAACAGTAGTGCTCCTCTGGAGTGATGTTATAATCCTATTCATGCAATGGAAATACTGCCAACCTTCATCCACTAGGCCTGCATGGCAGGATGCAGACAGAACCCCGACAAAGGACATTGTTTGGGTTTGTACCTGACTCATGTATTTGTTTGATGACTTGGAGTGTATCACGGCCACATTCATGCATGGCATAGCCATCAAGCATTGTATTCCATGAGGCTACATGAAGTTGACACATTTTGTCAAAAACACCATGCATGCATCCTCTATGCTCCCGCATTTGGCATATATGTGCATAATTGCATTCTCTACTTTGAATTCAAAAGAAAATCCACCAGCAATTATGTCTAGATGCACCTCCTTCCTCAATTGGAGAATTGCAATATTGCTACACACTGGGAGTACAGTCGCAGTTTCATAATTGGTCCGGTTTGGCTTTATAACTGCAAGTTTCATTTGTTGAAAAAGCTTCAGGGGCTTCATCAAAATAACCATTATGTGAGTATCCTGCAGTCATTGCATTCTATGAGAGCAGATTTTGATCCGGCATTTTCCTAAAGAATTCAAGGGCCTCATCAACATAACCATTCTGTGCACATGACACAATCATTGGTATCCACGACACCATGTTTCATTCAGGCATTATGACAAAAAGTTCGAGAGCCTGATCTAGACTCCAATTATTTGTTTACCCTACAATCATCCCATTCCATGAGATAGTGTTTCTTTCTGGCATTCTGTCAAACACTGTACATGCATCCTCTGTAATCTTCCATTGGCGTGCATGTCTACAAGGGCATCACTCTAAGTAACATCATCCTGAAGACCACATTTAAAAGCATGTATACATGTACTGCCATGCCCTGATGCCCACCTGACAAATTTCCAGATGCCAGTAAACTCTAGTAAAGGTGGATGAGTTCAGCTTCTCACCAGACATACACATTCACTGAAACAGCCTCAGGGCCTCATCAAAAAGCCCATCCTGTGCATATCCTGCCATTATCACATTCCACAACACCACGTTTTGTTAAGGCATTTTCTCAAAGAAAGAGCTTCCGAACCTCTTCAATGCATCCATTTTGTGCATATCCTGTCATCATCATATTCCATGAGACAATTTATTTTAGGCATCTGTTGAAAGAACTGAAAAGCTGGATCCATTAGCCCATTTTGAGCATATCCTGCAATCATGGAATCATGAGACTACATTTCACTCGGATATTTTGTCAAACACTTGGTTTTAATCCTCTATATTGCCACATTTGGGATACATCTGCCACAGCACTATACACATACATCACACTGAAACCCACTTCTATTATAGAAACCAAAGAAAAATATCAAGATATATCTTCCTTATGTAGTGAAATCATTGCCATTTAAAATAGTATAATCGTACATTTGAGAAGAATCCAGAGAATCGATTGATTATAAACACATGGCAAGAAAAGTAAATATCAAATAGGAATACACATACCACAATTATTATACTTCAACAAATTTAGAGAATGTGGGTTTCATTAAACCAAAGAAAAGGTCTCATCCAAATTTAACTACATCATAGCAATCTCTTCAAACTCAGGCATCAATTCCAGGTCCAAAACGAAAGTTTTTTCAGAAATAAATAACATAACTCAGAATTCCTGCTCCACCCAAGGGGCAGGAGATTCAATCCTTAAACCAGAGGACAGTTTTAGAGAATAAATTATTAGTAGATACATGGAACAGTCAAGTACATGGAACATTCCAATTGTCCAAGTCTTTAATGAATGCACTGTTTAATCTTAGCAACAAAGGTCTTCTCTTTCACCAATTTATAGCCTTTTGGCTCCTAATCCTAAGTTCTTGACCAATATGTTTACCGGATGATAGCCTTTTGGCTCCTAATTCTAAGTCTTGACCAATATATTTACCATGGGATATAGTATTTAATAGATTATCCTGATTCCTAGGTACTTAGTTATGTGTTAGGGTAGACCGTTATAGTGTAGTTATGATTATTGTACATCATTATGTGATATATATTTGATTGGCTTCAGGCCTTTTCCACCGCATTCTTTCTTGGTCTCAATTCTTGATTGTTCTTTATGATGTCATTCTTTACAGCTATCAGCATTCTATAGTTTCGAGCACATACTAAGAAATGTCATGGTTATAATAAAAAATTATTATGTCTATGTGGATTAATTGTGTTTCTTGTCTTATGCTTTTCAGTGGAATGCTTTGTATGTTGAGAACATGCTTAGAGTGGAGAGCAGTGCTGTCGAGGAAATTATTGGTAGTAGAATACTTATGGCAGTGGTGGACAGGCTTATTGAAATTGATGTAAGTAACTGGGCATATTCAACAGAAAACCAATGTGCATCATTGATATTTCTCATTTCTAAAATTCTGGTTTTTATAATGAAATTCTAAATTTTTGGACCATTTGTGTTAGAAGGTTGTCTAGACTCTAAATGCCCTTCTTATTGTATTTGAAATCTAGGTTGAAATAAAATGGGAACACATTTTACATGAAGACTCAAGCAAGGTCTACATATTTGACATGGAAATGGAAGATGATGAAGAAAATGAAGAACCTGGGAAACCTGGTAGTGAGGTATCTGTATAACTTGTATAGTGTTTCCTTGAAATAGCTTTGATTTACAGTAACTGGCATGCATGTTCCAGGACAAGCAATTCTTCTCATTTTGTATAAATTATCTAATTGCATATGGTTGATTTGGCTTGTAGGCAAATGTTGAATTGCCAAAATCTTCTTCTATGCAGAGTCTGGGGGGTGTTGCAGATAATGGAATGTTGCATTGATGCTTTCTCGTGCTGGATACTTCATGGATTGTATTAGCTGTAAATATCTTTTAATGCGACATGTTAAAAAAATTTCACATCAAATGGCATGTCTTGTAAGGCATCCAGTTAACACTTTTAACTTCTCAATAGTGGGTCCCCATTGAACTTTGAAGTGGAATTTATGTTTTGCATGCAATTTTGAGTTGTAGAAATCTTCTTTCTGAGCAATTCAAGTTTTCGTAAGCAACCCCTTATGACATTTTGTAAGAAAGTAGCCTGATGGTTTTTTCCTTTCAACCTTTGATCACAAGCTTTGGTTTGTAGGGGCATTTTTCATAACTAATGCATAGCAAGCTGCTAGAATTGTTTGTATTAATTACCATACACACAGACAACAGCCCACTGGTGCTTTCATTTTGAGGCAGCTAATTTTGTTTTCAGTAGTAGTTGAGATCCTCATTTTCTTTGATTTAGTTTTTTGGTTTATTTTTCATCTGCAAAGGTTTTCATTATTTATTTCATTAGACCAGGTGAAGCAAGGTTTATTCTCTGTCAATATTTGGACACAAGCTCAATGTATTTGGGGACACTTTTTCCTACAGCATATTGTAGCTGCTTGTACTATGTAGTGGATGTACTGAAGTCCAGGGAATTTGTGTTTTCTGCATTCTTTAGCCGACACATTCTTCTTGCCAAATTCAGCTGTCAATTCTTTTGTTTTCCAGTTCATCCCATTTTTATGTAGGCGACCTCCCTGTGTCTTGCCATCTTGATCCTTATCCTGAAAGTCGTACATATTTTTATTATCTTCAAATACTTCATATGCAATTCAGATAATTTAGAACAAACAGGGAAACAATGATGCTCTTTTATAGTTCGATTGATTGAACAGTAATTGAAGCATACTGACAATTCATCAAAGAGAATTCACCAAAGCAGCCAGGCAACATGTGTAAGCTTACGTCTTATGCCATTTTGTATTTTTTTTTTTAAAACACTTATAGCCGTCGGTTAAGCGACGGCCTGTAGGTGATTTTTTTTAAAAAAAATACAATACTGTTGCTTAACCGACGTTTAAGTTTTTATAATCCATCGGTTAAGCGATGCCTGTAGATGTAAAAAATTTCGTCACCGTCTCTTAACCGACGTTTACGTTTTCATAATCCGTCGGTTAAGCGACGGGTTTCACTGTAGAAGCGACGGCACTGTAAGTGTAGTTTTAAAAAAAAAAAGTTCTCCACCATCACTTAACTGACGCTTACGTTTTCATTATCGTCGTTTAAGCGACAGCTCAGTTTAAAGTTTAATATGAATTAGATGTCGGATAACCAACGATGTACATTTAACCGATGGTAAACTAAGCTGTCGCTTAACCGATGGATTGGAAAGATGTCGGATAACCGACGAAAATCCACCGACGCTTAAAAAAAAATCATAGTGTCGTACATGCGACAGGGGAGTGTCGAAAATCCGACAATACGGCCGTCGGATTTTTGGTCGAAATGTAGTAGTGTCCAAAATATCTAAATACATGGTTATGACAAAACTAGCCCAATTTTACAAAATAGCAGATTTGTTCCCAACAGGGGAAAAAAATAAAGGTTTGCTGCATAGAGGGATTCATTTTCCCACAAACAAGGGGTTGTCATACATCAATGCGATGTTTAGCTTTTATGATTTTTTATTTTCTATGTCCTATTTTTCTAGCAGCAAAACTCAGGAGTTCTATGATGTTACAAATCCTTCACAGCAACACTGGGGACTTTGTTTACCTCCACCAATGGCAGAGGTTTCCTTGCTTGGATCAGCTTCTTCAAGTAAATTGAGCAAATCATTGGCTCCTGTAAGTGACTTTAGGATTTTAGTATATTGTACTTCCGTCCAATTATCTTTAGCATTTGTTATTGATATCTGTGCAGATAGCTTTTTTTATGCTTCCATATTAGATTATTTAATAGCTTCTGATTCAATCCTAAATAATCATTAGTATAGAAGCTAATGTGTATTTTCTTTAGACAGCTTATGTTTTAATTCAGTGATTGTCTTCTAGATTCTTTATACATGGCTTCATTTTCATTTCCTAATAATATATACTTGTTCATATTTCCATGTGAAACTAGAACACAAGAGGTAATGCTGAGACTTCCCTTGCCATTGTAGCTGCTGGGGGATCAGTTGTATTGCCAGCTAGCGCATTTTGGTATGAAATCTGTTTCTTGTCATGGATTATTTGTTTAGTTTTCTAGCACCCCCTTGGATTGGTGCAGAGTAACATTACACATTAAGTTTAGTGAACATAAGCTTCCATATGATTTAGGAGTTTGTGGTGGAATGTTACATATCTTACTGAATATTTAGACATTAATGATTGTTGCAGGGGCTCCCATGCTGCACAGTAAAAATCATTTAGTATGAGGATCCTAGCTATTCAGGGCTCCTCTAATCCTAAAACAAGTTCATCTCATTCACTTTCAGTGTCTCCAACATTAAATTTCCCTGCCTTAATGGTGGAAGCTGCGGCAGCAGGGTTGAGTTCTGATCATGGCAAGCTGTTGGTCAATAAGGGTGGGCAGTCATCAACGTTTATATCTAAAAAACATATTGATGCCAAACCTAATGCAATGAGTGGAACATATACAAAATTAAATTCACGTGTAAATACCGCTGGGGAATATTTCCATGGAAAGAATGCCAGTTTAGTTGATCCTACTATGAAATGTAGGAGTCATGAAGGTTTTACAAGTCTATTGAAGAATTCATCCTCTGACACACACAAGGGTTCATTTGAGCTGGGCAGTGGGCACATTGAAACAACAAGAAGTGAAAGAACAGATGCAGCTTCAGTGTCATCTGGTATTGTCTGTGTTGGAATTTCTAAAGATAGATTTCCAATCTCTGTCCCTCAAAGCAATAATTATGTAGTTTGTAGATTGATATCTATCATAAATTTGATTGAATATCATCATTTTCAAGCAATAACAACTTCTTAAAGGGTGCTAGCTCAATGGTAGAGCGCCTGCCTAATTATAGGCAGGAGGTTGGTGGTTCGATTCCTCCATGCCCTATCATAAATTTGTGACTACAAAAACGACTAAATTCGCATATATACGACTATTAGTAGTTAATTTCCCGTATCTTAGTTGTATTTAGCCTAGTCATTAATATGTTAACATCTAGTAGTTTATTTAGTCGTATGTTTGGTCATTAATGGTTGCAATCAGTGACTAAATCAGAGATTAAATCAATGACTAAATCAATGACTAAATCCATGACTAAATCATTAACTATCAATGACTATCAGTGACTAAAACAATGACTAAATCATTGACTATCAATGACTAAAACAATGACTAAATCATTGACTATCAATGACTAAATCAATGACTAAACCAATGACTACTAAGTCAAGCTATTAATGACTAGTGAAATACGACTAACTATAAGATAGTGGTAATTTGCTACTATTAGTCACCAACTCAAAAATAGTCGTTTATAGCATGATTTTAGTCATTTTTTTAGTCATTAATTTCTCATTTTCTACTAGTGCACCCTTGTACAACTTGTGTGGAATAGTAACCTTTGATTGTGTCCTTTGTGCAGAGATGGAATAGGTGGCGAACATCTCAGCAATAAAAGTTCATCTCTCTCTTCACTCATTCAGCCTGCTACACTTGTATCCTTTACATCTCGAATTATCTTTGTAAAATCACCATATGTTAGCATAATCCAAGATATAGAGTCCTGATTACAGCAATAAGAAGTATTAATAAGATAAGACAATAATTAACCATACATGTATGAATTGAGGGATCAAGTGAAGGAAAACATCTGTTTGGTGTATATAATTGAGTAAGATAAGGCAAAAAGAGATAGGTAAATGTGGTCAAAAAGGGGTCATTTCTGGGCCCAACATTCTGTTATTTCTATTATATCATGCATTTTCATTAGTTATTGCAATAGGTTCCTCGCATCTGGTATCAGAGCACTTTCCCTGGCACAAGTGGGATTTTTTTTCTCTTATTTTTGGAAAAAAATAAGAGGGAAAAATTGAGCAACGACTTTCAGATCAATTTCTAAAAATTTTTGTGTAGATTCAGAAGAAACAAGTTGCAGATTTGAATTCCTCTTGCAAAACTACGTAGTTTCAAAAATACATCATGTCATTTGGAGTTTCGAAAGTGGAGATATCGCTGATATAAAATCAGTTATTTTTCAGAATTTTGATGACGACCATGGAAATTGCAGAGAAAAAATCGTTTGATCAGGTGCCCAGATTATTGTTCTGATTGCGTGGGTAGATGCAGAGTGGTTGTTCTATTTCCAGAAACAAGATGTAACAACGATTATGAGCAATATAGATCAGGTTATGCTCATTTTAAAATGTTCATCTAAAAAACCCTAGCTCTATTTACATATTTTTTTGGCTCGCTAAGTAGAATTTCATCATTTTGCCATTCTTCTCATCTTTTTTATTATTGCATTACTGCTTCTTCTTTTCATTTGTACTATTCATTTCAATTGCAAGTTTGAATAAGGGAATAACCCCTCTCCTCTTAACTATGGGAATTAGTTGGGAAAAACCCTAAAAGTCATTGTGAGGAGTACCGTAGGAACCCCGAAGTAATTGGCCATTGAGAGGACCTGTCAAGAGAAAATGGCAACGACCCCTACCTGATTGACTAGTTCCCACTTGTGAGGTAAACCAAGAGCTTTCATTTTTGGCAAAGGGGTTATCAGTTTTATCTGAGCCGTGGAGTGAGGGGTATTGCCCCAATATGCAAGATGTTAGAAAACATTGGTGGCCAAGTGACTCCCATGAACCTTTAGGAAGAAAAATATAATTAGGGTCCATATATATTTTTGATTGAAAAAGAGCAGATTGCATCTATCTAAAGCCGTCACAAATCAATTCCAGCTTAAAAATAAAAAATAAAAAATAAAAAATCCATGGCTATCACCCGTGCAGGAGAAAACAAACAAATGGAAGACGAACTTGTCATCCTCAAGACCAAAATAAAACATTTGGATAAAAAATTCCATAGTCTCCATCTTCAGCATTTAGCCATGAGCAACCGACAACAACCTGAGTCTTCTGTAGACACTGGGTTCTCTTCTTCCAACAACTTTCGTGGGACGAAGCTTGATTTTCCGACTGGATGGATTTACAAGGAAGAACAATATTTCATTCTGCATAACACTTTTGATGTCAGCAAATTCACACTTGCATCCTTTCGTTTGGAACATGAAGCCCTTGAATGGTTCCATTGGTACATGAACGATCATGAAGAGCCACAATGGACATATTTTTTCCAACTCCTTTTGCAATGATTTGGACCTAGTGCTTTTGATAACTTCACAGGAGCCCTCGCCAAACTTCACCAAACTGGCACTGTGATGGAGTATCAGACAGGATTTGAGAAATTGACCAATCACACAGAAGGATTTTCTGATGCATTCTATAGGAGTTGTTTTAGTAGTGGTCTGAAGGATGCAATCCGATATGAGGTTAAAATATTCCATCCCAACACAATGATGGAATCCCTAGGGTTGGATAAGTTGGCAGAGGAAAATATCATGGCTCAACAACGCTCCAAATCCACTTTTGTTCCATTCAGAAATATGGTTTCCCCAAGACCTCCAATCACACTAGCTCCTAACACCACTTCTATCAAGCATTTGTCTGAAGCCGAGATGCAAGAACATAGAGAAAAAGGGCTTTGTTATAATTGTGATGAGAAATTCACCCAAGGACATCGATGTACTAAGAAAAATCTATATCTCTTGGATGTGTCTTCTCTTCCTGCACCTAAAAATTGTAAAGCTGCTCAGGATCCAGTAGATGATCAGGTCCACATTTAGCAGCCACGTGTTCACCATCCTTTTCATGAAGACCACCCATAGATATATATCCATGCATTAGTTGCAATCACCACCCCACAAAACATGTAGGTCAATGGTTTCTTGAAGAAGATCCCTCTTATAATACTCATTGATTCTGGTAGCACTCATAACTTCATTGACCCTTAGATAGACAAACAGGCTTATTTTTTTATCCATCATTGATCCAACTTTAAATTTATGATTTCCAATGGGGCACCTTACCTTGCAAAGGAAAATGTCACAATGTGTGTATCTCTATTGGATATTATAACTTGCGCTCTAAAATGTTTATTATGCACTTAGGCAGATGTGATGTGATTTTGGGTACTCAATGGTTACACACACTTGGACCCATCTTATGGGATTTCATTGAACTTTGGATGTAGTTTTCAATCAATGGAAAAAAACACACATTGAAAGGCTTACAACAAGGGTCTCTCTATTAATATTGTATATTGATCTAGGAACAAAGCATTAATCTCATCAAAGATTAATCAACAAATAACTCATGAAATGGTGTAATTGGTCTATAGGAATAGTAGCCGCTCTGTATTCACATAAAGAATGAATGATTACAATTACAATGTCATGCTACAGGCATGAATGAATGAGAAATTTGAATCCTCAAGGAGGTCATTCAAATTGAATGAGTGAGTCTAGCTTAACTAACTGTAAGCCATAGTCCACATTCAGTTAACCACTAATCAAAACCCTAATTGACTCAACTGAACCCTAACTGAAGCCAGAGTGCAATAAATGACTGAGTCTCAACTGAAAGAGATCAGACACATGTCATAGCAAGCCAACCATCAAGTGCTAGCGCTTCAATGACTCTAATGAACCCCGATGAGGTTAACTGAAGTTGAACTAAACATCAAAATTTGGTGGAGGCGCCCCTGTTGACTCCAGTTCATTAATTAATCATTAAATAATCAATTAAATGAAAGGAGGCGCCTTCACTGACCTATTTAACTGATTGTAACGACTAGTTAGCAATTAGGTGCATTAATATCACTCAGATCACCCCCGGAGTGCTCCAATTAGCATCCCCGATTGTAGGAGAAGGCTAAGTTAGCCTCCTTGACTAAAGGTAGACATGGGTGTGATTGGATGATGACATTTAATGCTCCACTAATGTCAATTAATGTCAATAATACTTAGGATAATGGTTTAACTAGGCCAGTTTGACCAAAAAGAGTGTGTATGGTGGTAAATGTCTCCAACACCCCCCCTTAAGCTATGATCAGAAGGAGTTAGAAAGCACAAATGCATAAAAATGCTAGGTCCCTGGAAACTAAGGCCATAGGTCACCCTGTACAATGCTGAAATTGAAACAATGCTCAAAACAAATTAAGTGACGAAAAGAGGGAAAACCCAGTGGGAAAACCCCCCCTCAAGATGAACACTGAAAGTAGATGGATCACCCAAATGAACTCACCCCCAATAGTGAATGGAGGTAAGTGAAATTATTTTCTGAAAAGCTCTTGGTGAAGATGTCTGCAATCTGCTCGTCAGTTGGGCAGTATTGCAGAATGACGGTCCTGTCATGCACTAGCTCCCTGATATAGTGCATGTGGATTTCTACATGTTTGGTCCTCTGCCTGGTAACTAGATCCATGGATATCTTAATAGCACTTTTTTTGTCACAAAAGAGGACAGTGGACAAAGTACTACCAAGATCAAAGTCTGAAAGAATGCCTTGCAACCAAACTGCTTGGATGCAAGCATTCACCACTCCTCGATACTCAGCCTCTGCTGAAGATAGTGCTATGGCAGGCTGATTTTTGCTTGACCAGCAAATGGGGCCACCACCAAACATGAATACATATCTAGAAGTAGACTATCGATCAATAGAATCACCCACCCAATTAGAATCTGTGTATCCAACTAGCTCTACCTCGGAGTCCGCAGCATAGTGAATGTCGTCGGTCCTGGTTCCCTGAATATACTGGATGATCCTCTTGGCTGACTTCCAATGAATATCATGAAGCTACTGCATGTATCTTGATACAGCATTCACAGCATAACAAATATCAGGCCGAGAATGTGTCAAGTACAACAAGCTACCAATCAGCTGTCAATAGATAGTGCAGTCCATGGGAGGTGTGCTTTTTCCTTCTTCAAGGTTGATTCCTGAAATGAAAGGGAATGGTGTAGGCCTACATTCAGCCGTGTTAAACTTGACTAACAGTTTTGAAATTTATTTGGACTAAGTGACCATAATCCCATCAGAATTTTGCTCAATTTCGAGCCCCAAAAATTGTTTTAGAAGCCCCAAATCACTCATTTCAAATGCATTGTGGAGAGCAGTTTTGATGACTGAAATAGAAGCAACTCTACTACCTATGATCAGTAAGTCATCAACATATAAAACAATAATAATCAAATGACCATCAAACTACTATATATACACATTTGGATCTGATCTACACCTTTGGAATTTTTGCGAGAGAAGGAAGGAATCCATCTTGGAATACCACTCTCTTGGGGCCTGTTTTAACCCGTATAGTGACTTCTTTAGCTTTCAAACCAAATATGGATCAAAGATGTAGCCCTCAGGATGCTTCATGTATATCTCCTCATGAATATCTCCATGTAGAAAGGCTGACTTAACATCCATATGATGCACTTCCCAGTGCTTAGATGCTAAAATTTCCAAAACTAGGCAGATGGAGTCCATTTTTGCAACCGGTGCAAAAGTCTCATGGTAGTCCACACATTGGACCTGGGAGAAACCTTTTGCCACCAGCCTTGCCTTATATTTTTAGGTGATTCCATCAGCAGAAACCTTGGTCTAAAACACCCACTTGCATTGAACCAATTTCCTTCCCGGAGGAAGAGAAACTAGCTCCCAAGTAGTGTTTTTTTGAAGAGAATTCATCTCTTCATCCATGGCAACTTGCCATCTCGGATCCTTCCAAGCATGATAGTAGGATTTTGGATCTGAACTAATCATCAAATAGCAAGTTTCAGACAGCAAATTATTAGAACAAGAGAGCGCAATACCTACTCTTTGGAAATCAGACCGGGTTCTCCTTGGATCATCCGGATTTCCAATGTTGTCTCCTGCGGAGGAGAGTGTTTGTTGAGCCCATGTAGGAAGATGATTTTTCAGTTCAGGCTCTAATTCAGAATCTGATGATTTCTGCACACTGATATAAGGAATTAGAGGATCCAAATCAGGTTCATCACCCCCAATTTCATCATCCAAATATTCAGTAGAATAGGTAGGAAATTCAGCAGTTTTCTCCTTCACTAGTTCCACCTCCTGAAGAGGCTCAATGATGATCTGTTTGGTATTGATATACAGCAGCTTTAAACCTTTCTATTCATCAATATACCCAATAAATAGACATTCTATGCTTTGCATTTGCAAATCCCTTCTTTTATCAAGCGGAATCCGGGCCCATGCAGTGGACCCAAACACCCGTAGGTTCGACACATCCGACTTGTGTCCGAAGTATGCTTCAAAAGGGGTCTTCCCTTTCACAGATGAGTGTGGCACCCTATTCCAAATGTATTCTACAGCATGCATGGCATCAGCCCACAAATTTGCAGCAATCTTCTTAGATTCCAACATACAGGTGGTCATCTCCTTGAGAGACCGATTCTTCCTTTCCGACTCCGTTCTGCTGGGGAGTGTAGGGAATTGAATGTTGGACCTGAATACCACTTTGGGAGAATATGTGCAGCAAATAATTACCAACATACTCCCCTCAATTATCATATCTCAATATCTTGATCTTAAGCCCAGAGGCATTTTCGATCAAGGCCTTCAATTCAGAAAAAATTTCACATACTTCAGACTTCTTTTTGAGAAAGAAGACCCATGTGTACCTTTAAAAATCATCAATAAAATTAATAAGATACCTTGATCCATTCATGGATGTGATAGGCATCAGATTGCTGATATCAGAATGTATCAGCCCCAATATGCATGTAGCTCGGTTTGCCTTCCCCCGATCAAACTTGTGCTCAGGGTGTTTTCCAATCACACTGCCCTTGCAAATTCCTGTGGTTGCCATGATGACCGGGAGGCCTTCAACCATGGATTTTTTCTGTAATTGCTGCAAATATTTGAAATTAATATGGCCAAACCTCTCATTCCATATCATACTAATCTCATTTCCAAGAGTTAGCAGAGCGATGAGCTTTACATCCGCAACAAAGTGAGAGAACTCATAGTCTTTTGCATGATGGTTTGCAAGGCCTTTAGCAATGAGTTTCTCGGATGCAATTTATGTTATCTCAACGTCATTTGGGCTGAAAGAAACTCTCTTAGGCATTCCTATATGTTTCATCTGATAGACACTAAGGAGATTTGATGCCAAAGACGGTACATACAAAACATTTGAAAAAAATCCATTTTCAAGATCAACAGTACCTTGTCCTTCTGAAATGATGGTGGAGTCATCTCCCATGTGGATGGGGATGGACTTGCCGGTCTCCAAGGATGAAAAGGAGTCTCTTTCATCCATCATTTGGTTCAAATCTCTAGAAACAATCAAGAGTGTTTTGGACTTCGAAGTGCTTGCCATGAGGGCATGACCTTTTTCATGTTGTGGTTCCTGATCTTGCTGATCTCTCCTCCAAAAGCTTTCCACAAGATTGATGTGATTTCTCTCAAGGAGAGAGGTAGCTTCATCAAGCTTCTTCTTCATGCAGGCATGTTTAGGGTGGAAGCCCTTCCCACAATAAGAACACTTTCTTTTTCCTTGCCATGGTTCCCTTTTCCTTTGTTCTTCCTTGAGCCGGAACACTCATCATGCTGCTGATTTTCAACTCTAGGTTTAGGGGCATCAGATTTAGTTTTTTATTCTTTTTCTGATTTCCTTTACCCTTCAGATCTTTGGGCCCCGAGACATGAAGAGCTTGATCACGGGAGGATCTGATGATCCCCATCTGGACAAGCTTGTCATGTTCACATGTTAGGGACTCAATGAAGGCATTGAGTGTAGGCATCTTCCATCCAGGGGTTGTGAGCTTCCCCGCATGGAATGTAGAAACAAAAACTGAATAATCATCCCCAAGTTTGGAGAGTGTGGCGAGGATGAGTTGATCATCCTCCTTCTCCACTTTGTGTTGTTTCAAGTGTAAAAAAGTATGCTTGAACTTTGTGAAGAAATCATTCAGAGTCTCGAGCTGGAGAGACATGAGTTCATTTTCGAGCTGGTAAACCCTCAAGTCATCATGCTTTCCATATAGAGTTTCCAATTTGTCCAATATTTCTTTTGGATTCTTCAATCCCGCAAGATGGAAAATAAGATCTCGGGAAATAGAGAGGCACACGAAACCAAAGGCTTCATCCTTCTTGTTCAAGAATCTTGATTTTTCTATGGCTGAACCGGGCTCCATGGTGACTCTAAAGAGTCCTCTGGAGTGCAGCTGAATCTCCATATCACCTTTCCATGAGTGGAAATTGTATGGAGTCAAGAGATCTACTGAGGAGGCCATCTGGATCTGCTGGAGCGAATGCTTCACCTGTAGAAACCTGAAAATCAAAACAGAAAGGGCAATGTAAGGTTGGACAACCCGCACATTTTAGGCTTTCATCACACCCAGCATAGTCAATCAAGCAAGATTGACCAACAATTTCTTTACTTGGGGTATTAAGTGGTAATCCTTGGCTTCTAGTATAGTGCTGGATTTTTGAGCTATTGCTCAAATTTCATGCAGAAATCTATCAAAAAGCTTGTTTTTGAGAGATAGAGCTTCGTCCCGTCATAAGCTCTGATACCATATTAATCTTGTCTATTGATCTAGGAACAAAGCATCCATCTCATCAAAGATTAATCAACAAATAACTCATGAAATGGTGTAATCGGTCTACAGGAATAGTAGCCGCTCTGTATTCACATAAAGAATGAATGATTACAATTACAATGTCATGCTATAGACATGAATGAATGAGCAATTCAAATCCTCAAGGAGGTCATTCAAATTGAATTAGTGGGTCTAGCTTAACTAACTATAAGCCATAGTCCACACTCAGTTAACCACTAATCAAAACCCTAATTGACTCAACTGAACCCTAACTGAAGCTGGAGTGCAATAAATGACTGAGTCTCAACTGAAAGAGATCAGACACATGTCATAGCAATCCAACCATCAAGTGCTAGCGCTTCAATGACTCCAATAAACCTGATGAGGTTAACTGAAGTTGAACCGAACATCAAAATTTGGTGGAGGCGCCCCTGTTGACTCCAATTCATTAATTAATCATTAAATAATCAATTAAATGAAAGGAGGCGCCTTCACTGACCTATTTAACTGATTGTAACCACCAGTTAGCAATTAGGTGCATTAATATTACTCAGATCATGCCCGGAGTGCTCCAGTTAGCCTCTCTGAATGTAGGAGAAGGCTAAGTTAGCCTCCTTGATTGAAGGTAGGCATGGGTGTGACTAGATGATGACATTTAATGCTCCACTAATGTCAGTTAATGTCAATAATACTTAGGATAACGGTTTAACTAGGCCAATTTGACCAAAAAGAGTGTGTATGGTGGTAAATGTCTCCAACACTCTCAGCATCATCAGTTCACATTGCATGGAAAATATCCTTAAGAAGAATTCACATGGTGTCGTTGCTCAACTCCATTCCATTCAGATGCAACCATTGGTGGTCTCCACTACTCCCTTAGCTCTACAACAAATTTTGGATTGACATGTATGTGTCTTTGCTGAACCAATGGGATTTCCACCTTTAAGAATAGACGACCATTGTATTCTGCTTCTTCTTGGATGCAACCCTCCCAACATCATGACCATCCCTACACAGGTTTGGACAGATATATCGATGGATTTCATTGAAGGGATCCCTACATATGGACGGAAGATAGTGATCTTGGTTGTGGTTGATCGCCTCTCCACATATAGTCATTTTTGTGCACTCAACCATCCATATGCCGCCTCCTCGTTCGCACAAATTTTCATGGAACAAATATTCCGCGATGCAACTTTTACAAGTCATTTTTGGACATAACTATTTATCCACACTGGCACCAAAATGAAGATGAGTTCGGGGTATCACCCACAAAAAAATGGCCAAACTAAAGTTATCAACAAATGTTTGGAAACTTTATTTGTTTCTTCACCTCTAAACAACAACATCATTGGGAAAAGTTTCTCTCTCTCACTCAATGGCGGAACAATACCTCTTACTATACTACATCTAAAAGGAATCCATATGAAGCAGTTTATGGTCAAGAACTACCAATTCTCCTTCCATACCCCACATCAATTCACCAGTTCAGGAAGTTGACATAGTTCTCCGAAACCAAGATCAGATTCTTCACATTTTATGGGACAATATTTACATGCCAAGAAACTGAATGAAACACCAATTTGATCGCAACCATTCTGAGCGAACTTTTCAAGTTGGTGATATGGTTTTTCTGCTTCTTCATCCTTACAAGCAATCCTTCCTGAGACTCAAAGGGCATCATAAGATGGCTCCAAAGTTCTACAGGCCTTATAAGGTTTGTCAAAAGCTTGGGTTCTATTAATATGTCACAGTAATCTAGGGACTAAAACACAGTCTCATAAGAGATTTCAGACAATAAGGAATGAAAATGATATAATTGTGCTACAAAGTGAGTAGTCGCTCTATATAATCAATAAAGAATGAGTAATACAATACAATGATCATGCTACAAGCATGAATGAAAAAGCAATTTGAATTCCCAAGGAGGTCATTCGAATTGAATGAGTGAGTCTAGCTTAACTGAATGTTAGCCACAGTCAACACTCAAGTTAACCACTGATTAAAACCCTAATTGACTCAACTGATCCCTAACTGAAGTCGAAGTGCAATAAATGACTAAGTCTAACTGAAAGTAGCTCAGACACATGTCACTGCAAGCCAACCAACAAGTAGTAGTGCATCAATAACTCCAATGAACCCCGATGAGGTTAACTGAAGTGTAACTGACCATCAGAAGTGGTTGCAGGCGCCCCTGTTGACTCCAATTCATTAAATAATCAAGAAATAATCAATTTAATGAAGGAAGGCACCTTCACTAATCTGTTTAACTAATTGTAACCATTAGTTAGCAATATGGGGCATCAATGACACTTTGATCACCCACGAAGTCCTCCAGTTAGCCTCCCCGAATGTAAGAGAAGGCTAAGTTAGCCTCCTTGACTAAAGGTAGGCGTGGGTGTACTCATGCTGATGTCATCTAGTGCTCTTCTAATGTCAATTAAGTCAATAAAACTTAGGATAGTGGTTTAACTAGGCCAAATTGACCAAAATGAGTGTGTATGGTGGTAAATGTCTCCAACACCCCCCCTTAAGCTATACTCAGGAGGAGTAGAAAACATAAAGTACATAAGAATGCTAGGGCCCTGGAAACTAAGGCCATAGGTCACCCTGTACAATACTGAAACTCAAACAATGCTCAAAAATAAACTAAGTGAGGAAAAGAGGGAAAACCAGTGGGAACCCCCCCCCCCAAGTTGAACACTGAAAGTAGTTGGATCACCCAAATGAACTCACCCCCAATAGTGAATGGAGGTAAGTGAACTTCTTTTCTGAAAATCTCTTGGTGAAGATGTCTGCAATCTGCTCATTAGTCGAGTAGTATTGCAGAATGATGGTCTTGTCATGCACTAGCTCCCTAATATAATGCATGTGTATCTCTACATGCTTGGTCCTCTGCTTGGTAACTGGATCTATGGATATCTTAACATCACTTTGATTGTCACAAAATATGATAGTGGACAAAGTACTACCAAGATCAAACTTTGAAAAAATGCCTTGCAACCAAATTGCTTGGATGCAAGCATTCACCGCTCCTCGATACTCGGCCTCTATTGAAGATAATGCTATGGCAGCCTAATTTTTACTAGACTAGAAAATGGGGCCACCACCAAACATGAAGAAATATCTAGAAGTATACTTCTGATCAATAGAATCACCCGCCCAATCGAAATCTGTGTATCCAACCAGCTCTAGCTCGGAGTCTGCAGCATAGTGAATGTCATAGGTCCTCGTTCCCTGAATATACTAGAGGATCCTCTTGGCTGCCTTCCAATGAATATCATGGGGTTGTTGCATGTATATTTCTATAGCATTCATGGCATAACAAATATCAGGCCAAGAATGTGTCAAGTACAACAAGCTACCAATCAACTGTCGATAAATAGTATAGTCCATGGGAGGTGTTCTTTTTCCTTCTTCAAAGCTGATCCCTAAAAGGAAAGGGAATGGTGCAGGACTACATTCACCCATGTTAAACTTGAATAACAGGTCTGATATGTATTTGGACTGAGTGACCATTATCCCATCAGAATTTTGCTCAATTTCAAACCCCAAATCGCTCATTTCAAATGCATTGTGGAGAGCAGTTTTGATGACTGAAATAGAAGCAAATATGCTATCTATAATCAGTAATTCATCAACATATAAAACAATAATAATCATATGAACATCATACTGTTGTAGATACACATTTTTATCTGATCTACACCTTTGGAATTTTTGCGAGAGAAGGAAGGAATCCATCTTGGAATACCACTCTCTTGGGGCCTGTTTTAACCCGTATAGTGACTTCTTTAGCTTTCAAACCAAAGATGGATCAAATATGTAGCCCTCAAGATGCTTCATGTATATCTCCTCATGAATATCTCCATGTAGAAAGGCTGACTTAACATCCATATGATGCACTTCCCAGTGCTTAGATGCTGAAATTGCCAAAACTAGGCAGATGGAGTCCATTTTTGCAACCGGTGCAAAAGTCTCATGGTAGTCCACACATTGGACCTGGGAGAAACCTTTTGCCACCAGCCTTGACTTATATTTTTAGGTGCTACCATCAGCAAAAACCTTGGTCTGAAACACCCACTTGCATTGAGCCAATTTCCTTCCCGGAGGAAGAGAAACTAGCTCCCAAGTAGTGTTTTTTTGAAGAGAATTCATCTCTTCATCCATGGCAACTTGCCATCTCAGATCCTTCCGAGCATGATAGTAGGATTTTGGATCTGAAATAATCATCAAATATAAACTTTTAGATAGCAAATTATTAGAACAAGAGAGTGCAATACCTACTCTTTGGAAATCAGACCGGGTTCTCCTTGGATCATCCGGATTTCCAATGTTGTCTCCTACGGAGGAGAGTGTTTGTCGAGCCCATGTAGGAAGATGATTTTTCAGTTCAGGTTCTGATTCAAAATCTTATGATTACTACACACTGATATCAGGAATTATAGGATCCAAATCAGGGTCATCACCCCCAATTTCATCATCCAAATATTCAGTAGAATAGGAAGGAAATTCAACAGTTTTCTCCTTCACTAGTTCCACCTCCTGAAGAGGCTCATCGAACTTGACACTCCTTTCAATGATGATCTGATTTGTTTTGATATCCAATAGCTTAAAACATTTTGATTCATTAGGATACTCAATAAATAGACATTCTATGCTTTGCGGTTGCAAAGCCCTCCTTTTATCAAGTGAAATTCGGGCCCATGCAGTGGACCCAAACACCCGTAGGTTCGACACATCCGGCTTGTGTCCGAAGTATGATTCGAAAGGGGTCTTCCCTTTCATGGATGAGTGTGGCACTCTATTCTAAATGTATGCTACAGCATGCATGGCTTCAGCCCACAAATTTTCAGCCAACTTCTTTGATTCCAACATACAGGTGGTCATCTCCTTGAGAGACGGATTCTTCCTTTCAGCTACACCGTTCTGCTGGGGAGTGTAGGGAATTGAATGTTGGACCTGAATACCAATTTGGGAGCATATGTGTAGAAAATCATTACTGACATACTCCCTGCCATTATCAGATCTCAAGATATTGATCTTAAGCCTAGATGCATTCTCGATCAAGGCCTTCAGTTCAGTGAATTTTTCACATACTTCAGACTTCTTTTTGAGAAAGAAGACCCATGTGTACCTAGAAAAATCATCAATAAAAATAAGAAGATACCTTGATCCATTCATGGATGTGATAGGCATGGGACCTCTGATATCAGGTTGTATCATCCCCAAGATGCATGTAGCTCGGTTTGCCTTCCCCTGATTGAACTTGTGCTCAGGGTGCTTTCCAACAACACAACCCTTGCAAATTCTAGTGGTTTCCTTGATGACCGAGAGGCCTTCAACCATGGAGTTTTTCTATAATTGCTGCAAGTATTTGAAATTGATATGGCCAAACCTCTCATGCCATATTCTACTAACTTCATTTCCATGAGTCAGCAGTGCAGTGGGCTTTGCATCCGCCACAAAGTGGGAAAACTCATAGGATTTTTCAAGATGGTTTGCAAGGCCTTTAGCAACAAGTTTCCCGGATGCAAGTTCTGTTATCTCAACATCACTCGGGATAAAATATACTCTCTTAGGCACTCATATATGTGTCTTCTGATATACATTAAGGATATTTGATGCCAGAGACGGTACATACAAAACATTTGAAAAATATCCATTCTCAAGATCAACCGTACCTTGTCCTTATGAAATGATGGTGGAGTCATCTCCCATGTGGATGGGGATGGATTTGCCAGTCTCCAAAGATGAGAAGGAGTCTCTTTCAGCCATCATGTGGTTCGAAGCTCCAGAATCAATCGAGAGTGCTTTGGACTTCGAAGTGCTTTCCATGAGGGCATGACCTCTTTCATGTTGTGGTTCCCGATCTTGCTGATCTTTCCTCTGAAATATTTCCGGAAGATTGATATGATTTCTCTCAAGGAGAGAGGTAGCTTCATCAAGTTTCTTCTTCATGCAGACATATTCAGGGTGGAAGCCCTTCCCGCCGTATGAACACTTTATTTTTTCCTTTCCATGATGCCCTTTACCTTTGTTCTTCTTTGAGTCGGAAGACTCATCATGCCACTGGTTTTCAACTTTAGGCTTAGGATCTTTGAATTTAGTTTTTGGGTTCTTTTGCTGCTTTCCTTTACCCTTTAGATCTTTGGGCCCTGAGATATGGAGGGCTTGATCACGGTAGGATTTGACATTAGAGGAAATTTGGGGTCTAAAATGGGCCTTATAAGAAAATGCGCCAACAATAAATTTTATGAGTTGGAATTCAAGAACCAATAGAATTTCAATAAAATGAGTCAACCATAATGGTTGAATTGACATATTTGTCATAAAAGAAAACTACTTTTTGTGTTTGTATTTTCAACATATCTCCCTATCTTTTTACTCAAATTCTGAGTGGGAGATCTTTTTGGATGCGGAATTTAATTCTGCATCCAATGAGTACCCACATTGCATACTTTTGATGGACCCCTCTACCCCAAAAACAAGAAATACCTGAAAAAATGTGACGATGACATCATCATCACATTTTTCCAGGTATTTCTTGTTTTTGGTGTAGTGGGGTCTATCAAAAGTATGCAGTGTGGGTACTCGTTGGATGCAGAATCAAATTCCGCATCCAACAAGCTCTCCCGATCGAAATTTGAGTAAAAACACATGGAGATATGTCGAAAATACGAACACAAAAAGTAGTTTTTTTCTTTCTTCCTCCAAAATTAATTAATATTATTTTATTATTTTAACCATTATTTTATTATTTTAACTATTATTTTATTATTTTCCTTAGGAGGCCCATTTTAGACCCCAAAATTCCTCTAATGTGATCCCCATCTGGACAAGCTTATGATGTTCACTTGTTAGGGACTCAATGAAGGCATTGAGTGTAGGCATCTTCCATCCAAGGGTTGTGAGCTTCCCCGCACGGAATGTAGAGACAAAAAACTTAATAATCAGCTCCAAGTTTGGAGAGTATGGTGAGGATGAGCTGATCATCCTCCTTCTCCACTTTGCATTGCTTCAACAGTAAGACAATGTGCTTGAACTTTGTGAAAAAGTCATTCAAGGTCTGGAAATTGGAAGGCTGGAGAGACATCAACTCATTCTCAAGCTGGTATACTCTCAAATCATCCTGCTTTCCATACAGGGTTTCCAATTTGTCCCAGATTTCCTTTGGAGTCTTCAATCCCGAAATATGGAAAAGAAGATCCCAGGAAACAGAGAGGCACAAGAAACCGAATGCTTCATCCTTCTTGTTCAAGATTCTAACTTTGTCTGTCACAGAAGTAGGCTCTTCTTTAGTGTCCATAGTGACCCTATAGATTCCTCTGGCATGTAGTTGGATCTCCATGTCTCCTTTCCATGAGTGGAAATTGAACGGAGTCAAAAGATCTACGGAAGAAGCCATCTGAATCTGTTGGAGCGAATGCTTTCACCTGTTAAAAACCTAAAAATCACAACAAAAATGGCATCGTAAGGTCGGATAGCTTGCACATTTTAGGCTTTCATCACACCCAGCATAGTCAATCAAGCAATCTTGATCAACAATTTCCTTACTTGGGGTATTAAGTGGTAAGCCTTGGCTTCTGGTGCAGTGCTGGATTTTTGAGCTATTGCTCAATTTTCATGCAAGATCTGTCAAGATCTGTCTAAAATCTCTAAGCTTTGTCCCTCCATGAGCTCTGATACCATATTAATATGTCACAGTAATCTAGGGACTAAAACACAGTCTCATAATAGATTTTAGACAATAAGGCATGAAAATGGTATAATTGTGCTACAAAGTGAGTAGCCGCTCTGTATAATCAATAAAGAATGAGTAATACAATAAAATGATCATGCTGCAAGCATGAATGACAAAGCAATTCAGTTCCCAAGGAGGTCATTTGAATTGAATGAGTGAGTCTAGCTTAATTGAATGTAAGCCACAGTCAACACTCAAGTTAACCACTGATCAAAATCTTAATTGACTCAACTGAACCCTAACTGAAGTTGGAGTGCAATAAATGACTGAGTCTAACTGAAAGTAGCTCAAACACATGTCACTGCAAGCCAACCAACAAGTGGTAGTGCATCAATGACTCCAATGAACCCTGATGAGGTTAACTAAAGTGTAACTGACCATCAGAAGTGGTTGGAGGCACCCCTGTTGACTCCAGTTCATTAAATAATCAATAAAAAATCAATTTAATGAAGGAAGGCACCTTCACTGCTCTGTTTAACTAATTGTAACCATTAGTTAGCAATATGGGGCATTAATGACACTCAGATCACCCCCGGAGTGCTCCAGTTAGCCTCACCGAATGTAGGAGAAGGCTAAGTTAGCCTCCTTGACTGAAGGTAGGCGTGGGTGTGCTCATGCTGATGTCATCTAGTGCTCCTCTAATATCAATTAAGTCAATAAAACTTAGGATAGTGGTTTAACTAGGCCAAATTGACCAAGATGAGTGTGTATGGTGGTAAATGTCTCCAATAGGTTCATTGCTTATAAATTTGAACTTTCTCCTTCTTCTCATAGTCACCTAGTATTTAATGTCTCTTGTCTCAAGAAATTTATTAGCACCAACATCAGAGCACAAACTGTATTATTGGAACTGGATAATGAAGGATCTGTCATTTCCAAGCCTACGACCATCCTCAATAAGAGCACTCTTCACGTTCGCTCTCGATCCATCACAAAGGTATTAATTCTGTGGCATGACATGCAACCATAGGATGCTACCTGGGAGCCATTTCTTCAGATTCAACAACAATTTCCACATCTAAAGCTTTGAGGAAAAAGATTTTCTAAGAGGGAGGGGATGTTAATAACCCATGTCAACCCTTCTCTTTACTATGTTAAGTATATTGTTGTTGGATGCATATGCTTTGTAAGTCGTCCTATGAGTATATTGTATTATCCCACATTCATGGGGAGTAATAGTATTATCAAAGAGTTATTTGTATTGAGCTTGCTCGAAGGAGGTTTCCCCATTGAAGTGGCCCACGATCAATAAAATTCCTTCTATGTTCTGCTATTTCCATTATATCATGCATTTTTATTAGTTATTGCAATAGGTTCCTCACATTGTTACATTAAAGAAGAGGTATGCACACTATCATCTATGAATCATATTGCAATAGAGATGGGTACACACATGTAGTTGTTGAAGAAACAATTGCCTTATTTGAAGAAGCAACCAATTTGAAGGTTTGACCTCACATTCTTGGGGCCAAATAGCCATGAGGTAATTATGGTATGTTGTATTATCTATTTATACTTAATTGGTGATGTCTTATAACATAATCATTCAGATGTTATAGGTAAATAAATTTTGATAACAGTTCGTCTTATGATCTTTGTGTTATAAATTTAATAAAACAATTTAAGATTTAAAACCAACTTTAAACCAACATTATGCACACCATTAAAACAAGACAAAGTTTAGGTACTCATCATCCAAATATGTGAAAAATAAATAAATAAATAAAAATTAAAAAAAAACAATTTAAAGCAAAATAATTGCTCGAATTTGGATGCATTATATTTTCAAATAAATGAAACCATTCCGCACCACTAAAAAGTCAAAAGGTCTATAACCTTATGCAAAATTACAAATTTTGCATTTCAAATATCATGTGTATCACATATATTTCTATGTTAAAATGAACAATTCAATTCTATAATTAAAATAGTGTTAATCTTCACATAAAATTATAATAGATTTGTTATCGAGTTAGATTTAGAATTGTTTTTAATTTGCTAAGAGTTTTCCTCTGATGTTAGGAAACATGTTAATGGCCAAATACCCAAAAGCATTTAGCAAGAGTGAAAGTTTGCCTCCTTATATACCATGGTCACATTACTCACATGGTATGGTTTTCCTAAATAATAATGGTGAGTCAACACCTATTCATGAATAATAGTATATTTCCTCACTACTAATTGACAATTAAATTATAATAAGTTTTATCACCTTAAAAAACAAAATTATTAAATAATCATAAAATCTTAAAAATTAATAACAATAATGATAATATGTACCATCAGTGTTGGAATTTCACTAAAATTTTACCTGTCAAATTTTCTTTTTTACGTTTTTGGGTTTCACATTACCTTTCACTAGACATTGTACTTAAATATGTACCTTTCAGTATTAACGTTTGCGGTAAATAAAAATCTCTCACTATTTCCACAGTCCTACTATAAATTTGGAGCACAAACATGATCCATTCCATGTTTACAACCCTTCTAACCCTAAGGTTAAACACCTTTATGAGAATTATACATTGTCCTAAAGCATATTTAATCCTCTCTTTTATTACAACTTAAATAAGCAAAATCTCAAACAAAAAGGTTAGTTTGAAAGTTTCCAAACTTTTTGTCCATTTCTGGCCAAGAATAAGCATGGTGGAGATTCAAGAATGTTTGCCCTTAAGGATTTCCATTTCAAGCTGGATTTCTCGAGTTAAACGAATGAGGAAAATTCTTTCTAGGAATAAATATAAAAGCCCGTGTTACAGTCATGTGCAACTGGCATGTTATTAGTGTTAAACAATGAGAAATTCATCTCATGGAAAGCGGGCTCTAGCAGAGGCATTTCAAGGCACTAAATTCAAAATAGGAAAAAAATGAATTTTAAACAAAGTAGAGGCATTTAACGACGTTAAATTATAAAAAGCTAAAACAATATAAACCTACAAAATTCTGAGAACAAATACCCTGTGGAGACTTGAGAGGATCTTCTGTTTGCTGTTGCGAGTCTTGAATAGTTTATTATGTGATGCTACGAAAAAAAACTAAGGTTGCTAAAACGAAGCACCAGTGACCAGACTAGGGGTTTTGAGAGCAGACTCACGCAGCACGCCTGCAGCCTATCCAGTGGCCACGTCCTCAATTCTCTTGAAGTTGTTTGGCCCAGTGGATGAATCTGCTGCCCTCATTCCACTCTAGCCTAGCAAAAGGCGATTCCCAGATCCTCCAGTGCTCCTTTATGACATACTAATCCAGATGATAGCTCGCACAAAATTTCCATTGAATTGAGGTTGTTTGAATCCACTGCCCTCGTTCCAATCCAACCCAACAAAAAAAGATTCCTAAATCCTCCAGTCCTACTCTATCACATTAACATACAAATTACAATGATACATGATACATAATACGAATCTAGATGATAGCTCGAGCCTCGGCCTCACACAATTTTGCATTCAATGGCATTCAGTGCTGAGTGATTCACGGTTCAAGGATGATGGATCACATTTATGAATTCACCTGGATGGTGCCATGCTCCAGCTCAAAGACTAGGGAGCTGGGCCTTCCCATCACTTCCCCAACTGGGAACGGGACCACACTCCAGGCTAGCTCTTACATGAAGGTTTCGGCCCCGGCCCCGACCCGGCCCTACTCAGATACTTCTAGGACCTAGAACCAATGTTATATTACTCATGACGTTTTGAAATTTTGTAAAACGTCAAAACCACGTTTTATGAAAATATTCAACCCTTTTGTTAAACGGTTTTGTTGAATTTTTACCCATATTTGATGAGAAAAATGTCCGAAAACGAGAAAATGCCCGTCAAATCCCAACCCTGTGTACCATCATTTATTATACAGATCTATTATTAATACCTCATATGTCATCACGAATGGTATTATCCAAGGATATACTAATGTTAATATCCTTGAATTAACATATTTACAATTATATTGATCTTATAATTTATGGATTAAAATAACATTTATATTGCGATGGGTGAATTAGTAATTGAGTTTAACCTTTAAATATTAATATCTGAATTTTATTAATTTATATATTGGTGTTTTTTTTTTAATAATTTTATTGTTAAATATTGTAATTGTATGGAAAGTAGTGATGTTCTATATAATTTAGTGTATGGAAAATGTTATCACAGACTTACATATATGAAAAAATAATGTTAAATAAAATAAGGTAGAGCCATCTTCAATTGAGATATATTAAATTTGATATTTCTTAATGTTTTTCAACTTTTATGTTAATAATTCTTTTGCAAAAGTGAAAATTTTAGGGGCAAAATTTAGTTTGTAGGCTATTTTTTAACCTTTTTCCTACAAAAACATTCAACAGTTTTTTTCAAAAATTATTAATAAATTGTATATCTCATTAGGAGTTTAAATCTTTATAGAAAAATATTGCTCACCATTTTATGGTTGGAAATTTAAAGATTAGTAAGATTCACCAAGGTTTTTACACTTTAAAAAAATTATAAATTATTAAAATATTCCTTGTTTATGATAAACAACAACCCGAAAAAACTAAAGCCTTCTAACATTAAATGAAATTTAATATTCTACATATATTTTCTTGAATTTTCCAAAATTAGTAATATCCATGAATCTTCATACTTTTTATGTGGTTACTCTATAATGAGCCATCCATCGTCATTGTATGTGTGATTACTCAATAATGAGCCATCGTCATTGTATGGTTCTTCTGTGTGGTGTGAATGTGAGGTGAATATGAAAAATAATGGCTATCCAAACCCCATAGTGAATAAGTTGTATAACATTAATTCCATGTTGCATCGCAGGTATAAAATGTTAAGGTGAAATGACCTCATTCAAAGACCTTTTTACAACCTAAGTATATTCTAACTCGACAAAATCAACTATGTAGCAGTCGAAATCTTATATTATTCTCAATGGTAGCATAGCCATTTGACCCTTTAAAATTCAAAATAACCTCAATAATTTTTTTTTTGATACTGCACATAATATGCCCAAACAAGCTAGGGGAACGGAATTATAAATCACATCTCATTTTTATTTACTATTTTCTTTTTTAATAGTGCACTTTGG
Source organism: Pseudotsuga menziesii (assembly GCA_001517045.1). Taxonomy (NCBI): domain Eukaryota; kingdom Viridiplantae; phylum Streptophyta; class Pinopsida; order Pinales; family Pinaceae; genus Pseudotsuga; species Pseudotsuga menziesii. The sequence continues at coordinate 27,358 of LPNX011126687.1, read as the reverse complement.
TTTAATGTTGCGCAAAAAGCCAAAATCCCCATCTTTTGAAATTGGAGAAATTTTTACAATATGGAGAGATGGGTTTGTGATCAATTTTATTTTCCCACACATTATCTATGATCTATGTATGATCTATGGCTTACTTGTAACTTAGATATAGTACAAAAATCAACATTTATCATCGAAAAAATCTTTTGGATCATGGATAATTTTAAGAGTTATATATAGTTCATGGGCTATATTAAGGGGGTTACAAAAAATTACTAGCCTATTTTCTTATATGGAAAGGATTTTTTTCAGCTAAAATATATTCACCCAATATTTATTAGAAAATATATAAATCCAAGATGAATCGCCTCCCATATATTAATGAGGAAAATGAAAAAAAATATTTTCGTCCTAGAAAAATCTTCCTCCAATCTATCTTTCGCCCACAATTCCTAGAGAAATTCTAGTGAAATCATTCCTTCACCCTGAATTATCAATACTGGAGGCTCCCTAGGGTTGTTTTGCCCTCCATTTTCCTTGAAATTTAGGCATATTGTTGCATTCGCCTATATTTTTAGTTAATTTCATGTGATACCTTCTTTGATCCCTCGATTTCCATTATTGGAGGGAATATCAGAGGTTATTTTGTTTTGCATAAAAGATACAATGATTCATGGTTCACCCACATCGCATTGGTCTTGCAGGGTGAAGTTTTTGGTTGATGCGATTCCACTTTTCATTCTTGGTTTTCTCAACATTTTAATCTTTGCATAACATTTTCATTTCCGAAAGCTCAAGTCTTGAAGGGGCATGTTGCACATGCAATTTATCAGAGAATGCAAACTTGTATCACACTTTTTATACAATAATTAACATGGTATGATTTTTATCCATGGTTACAATAGATTATTGTATTGTAAATTTACATTTTATCGTGGATACTTTTTAAGGCTTGTTTAATTCTCGGGAACTTTTGATTCTCATGGTCATTCGGTGTTATTAGGGTTTTATTATATCCTAGAAATATTGGTTTCGTGAAAGTTTATAGAGGTCAAAATATATGATTTATTTTATTCCTTCTCATGTTTAAACTATTGACTAACATTTATATGTTGTTAGCAGATGCTACTCTTGATGAAGAGATGCCATATATTCAAATTGCATTTAACACAATTGTTTAAAATGTGATTTTATTAGGATATCGCTCTACAATTATCATTGGATCTAAGGAATTAATGAGAGTGTATATGCTCATATTTTATGTATGTTATTGTTGATGTTTGGAATGCTTGTAATATAAATGAATGCACACTGATTATAATGGCGCGATTATAGTGGAAGGGTTATTATTTTTGTGTCTTCTTGTATAGTTGTCCAAATCATTTTGGTATATTATTTTATTTGTATTGAGAAGTTTGTGATTGGTAGATTTTTTTATTCATATTTCCAAGTTCGTCATTTTTATTTGTGACCTAAATTTGTTAGGTTTGATACTTGTTTTATGATATTTTGTTTTTTGTAAGGGTGATTTAGAAGTAAAATTATTTTTGGTGATTTTTTGTTTTATGAAAATTATTTTTGGTGATTTTTTGTTTTATGTAATTGCTATCATCATCCAAAAATGGATCTAGTTATATGTGATAAATATATGATTTAGTTGGAACACAATACTTCATTTCCATCATGATTGTATATTATATGTACAAGGCATGTTTGATCTAAGATGCATACATTATTCCATTTGATATCTAGTCTTTGCATTCAATGAGGGTGCTAAACCAATTTTACTACATTTTATTTGAGAAAAAATAGTCTTTAACATAGTAGTTCTAATGATATGTTTGATAAAACATTAATGTGCTTTCTATTCTTGTTAGTGTATGTTGTTATTTCTAATAACCATTGCAAGTTTTTAATTAACTCTAAAAATTATAAATCAAATGACATAATTCATATTTTGATTGTCAACAAAAGAAGAGAAAAATAGGCATTTGAATCTATAAATTGATAAGCAGGTTACTTTTTTCTTAGAGGGTAGCTTAAAAATGAGAAATTTGGAAAATAAGCTAGTTGGGAATTAATACACTATATTAAGGTTATGGGTATCGATAGTACTCCATGTTGTAATAATGGTTGACAGGTGTCATAATCAATCCATAGTGTAAAGTGTTCAATTCTATCAGTTTGTCGATATGTCAAGACTTAGGTCCCTACTTGTCTGTTGGACCATTAAGAGATGAGATAAAAAGTGGAGCCCCCACTTTTCTTGAGTCTAGTTAGTGTAGTTGTGTTTCACCAACTCCTCTAGTTATGAGTGACCCAATACTGCTTGTGAAATGTATAAATAAATCCCTCCTCTCCTCATTTATGCAATTTCTCATTTGAGAGTAGTAGTTGAGAGAATCAAGCTCTGGTATATGATATTCTATTATACTACCTTAGTAATCCATAGAATTAAAAGCCGGGCCTTCCTAGAAAAATATTCACCAAGACGTTACAAGGTTTTATAGTTTGATGAAAGATTTGCCAAGTTTTTACAATATCTTTAATTCAGTGAAAGATACGCCAAGATTTTACAATATCTTTAATTTAGCGAAAGATTCGCCAAGATTTTACAAGATTCTATAATACAATGAAAGATTAGCCAATATATATATATATATATATTATATTAATGATAAAACAACCTTCGAATTTTCCTATATATTAGAGAGATCCGCCCATTTATTATACATGTAAATTTCAGAGGTGTTTTTAAAATAATCCTTGCTTTGGATTTGCTAAATTATTATACTTTTTGGAACTATTTTTTTAGTATATTGGTCACTTTTTGTCGTGATTTGACAGATTCTAGTCATTAATGAATCTAAAAAGTATAAAATATAATATTTAGACAACTCCATTTCTTATGGCTATGTTTCAAAGTTCATATGAAATGGTGTTGTGTAAGTAGGTTCTCATGATCTATTACTGGTAAAGGATCATTTTACAATTAAGATCTTGCAAGCAATTCTTTAGTATTAATATAATGAATTTACAAATAAATCTATAGACTTGTTAATAGCTTCAAAAACCACCAAAAGAAAGCATGTTTAATTTGATTTTAAGAGAATTGTAATATCCAAATAAATAATTTCTATGTTGAATATAATAGAGCCTTAATGTTGGAAATTGGGTTCTTCTATTCTCATGGCACTAATAGTGTAGGTTATTGAACCTCAAACTATGCTTACACGTTTTAGAATAGGGAAGGGCATGTGTTACATATCAACAACAACAAACCAAAGAGGATGTGTAGAACAGTGACTATTAGTAGTTGTTTCTAGCGACTATACAATGTTGATGTATGTGTAACTTCAGAAGATATTCATATTTATATTATCATTTTATGTTATTTTACCCCCATCAAATATGTGTTTACCTCCTTTCAGGATGTCATTATTGTGTATAGACCTTGAGGTACAACATCTGTTATAAGTTGAGGCAATAGTCTCCAGTGAAACATCATGTAATGTATTTTTGGAGTTTCTCTAGGAGAATTCGACCCTGTTAGGGTAAGAGGTCATCCCTATTCATGTAATAGGTTAGTCAGTTGATTAATATAAATAGGGAGGCGCACTCCCTCATTTATACACACATCACACTTACTCAAGTTTGCATGAGAGAGAGAGAGAGAGAGGAGATAGATAGCTGCTGAAGACTTCTTATTATTGGGTTTGATCATCTTATGACACAGTGTTTGTGACTATCACGTGACTGTACTATTCTGAGGAAGTTTGTGGGGTTTTCTCCTTTATGGTTTCCCCTGTGAAATTTTTTATGTCTTGTGTATATGTTCTATCTTATGCATATTGTTTTACTTGATATTCTTTCAGATAAAGATCCTAATTAAGATAGTAAAATCTAAGAAAAACTTACTTGGTATCAGAGCCTCTCTGAAAGAAGGAACTATGAAGCAGTGGAAACAATGGATTCCTAGTTCAAGGTCTTCTCTCCATAGATCAACAAGAAAAGAGAGCTAGGATAACTTTCCTTAGTATGGTGCATCTTTTGGTGGATGCAGTTTCAGATTTGAAGAAGTTTCAATTTTGACCCTGTCACTCATGCTGGGAGAAACTAGGGAATCAAGTTTCATAGGATTCCCACCTCAGTCTTCAGAAAATGACCCTGCTGAGAAACTCACGCCAAGGAGGCGCATCTTTCTTTCCAAACAGAATTCCCAAACTCCAAGTTTGGAAAATTAGGGTTTCTCTAACAAACCCTAGGTTAGCCAACTCCAAAACTAGGTCGGACACCTCAAACATGTAAGATCTAAATATTTTTTATTTTCATTTGAGTACCTTATTTGAAGAAGATGACTCACCCAGTACTCAACTTGAGGACAAGCTTGGCGGGGCTGATAAATTTCGAGCATGGAAGTACCAAATCTCCCTTATCCTTGAAGAAAATGATTTGGATCAGTACATCAATGGATAAGTTCTAGAGCTAGAGGGAGATGAGGCCAATAATACTCATAAGAAGAACTTGGTTAAATCCATGAGAATCATTGCATATTCAATCAAGGATCGCCTCATCCCCCATGTGTCATCATTCAAGATATCGAAGGAAGTATTTGATGCTTTGACAAAGATATTCAAAGCAAAGAACATCAATTTGAATATGACTTTGAGGAACCAATTAAAGAATGTGAAGATACATAACTTAGAGACTATACATTCTTACTTCACAAGTGTTTCTCAAATCAAAGAACAACTGGAAGAAGTTGAAGAGAAGGTCGAAGAAGGAGAAATTGTGATGACTAACTTGAATGGTCTCCCCAGATCATGGGACTCATGCATTCAAGGAATATGTGCAAGAAGGAAGCTGATCTCTTTTACCCGAATCCGAGAATAATACACACAAGAAGAAGCTCGACTCGTAACAAGAGAAGAGTAGATGGCAACAATTAAATACCAAGCTCTCACAGTTCATACCAAGAAGAACTACAAGAAGAAGGAGAAGAAGGAGAATCATCATCACAACAAGAAGAAGGACAAGAAACAAAAAAATATTAAAAGAGATCCTTCCAATGTTCGATGCTATACTTGTGATGAAAATGGACACTTTGCAAGAGACTGTCCCACAAGGAAAAAGAAACACCATGCTCATGTTGTCGTAGATGATGAACCAACAAACAAAATATTCATAAGAGAGAAGGATGATTCAGATGGAGAGTATGTGCTAACCTCAACACTTACTGGAACTATCTCACATGAAAATCAATGGTTGGCTTGTGGATAGTGGGGCATCTAAACACATGATAGGATACAAGGAATCATTTGTCAATATTTCTGAGCATGAGTCAGCTCACAAGGTGAAACTTGGGGAAGATTATCAATACCCAGTAAAAGGGAGTGGAGAAGATTCATACAATCTAGACTACAGGAAATATTTAAAGATGAAGGATGTGTTATATGTTTCAGGATTGAAGAAGAATATCCTCTCCATATCTGCACTAGATGCAAAGGGAATGAGAGTTTCATTTGTCGATGGCCAAATGCTAATGTGGCATAAAGGAAAGACAATAGACAACGCAACATTGATTGGAGAAGAAGATGGTGGATTATACAAACTAAAGGGACAACCTAAACAAGCATGGGTTCATGATCCAATAGAACTAAGTGAACTATGGCACTGAAGGCTTGCACATGTGCACTATAGAGCACTACTGATGGAAAGAAAAGTAGTCTCTGGACTTCCAGAGATCTAAGAAAAGCATGAAGGCATTTGCAAAGGATGTGCACAAGGAAAGAATGCAAATAAGACATTTACCAGCAGTGAAATTAAGGCTAAATGAATACTAGAGATAGTACACTTGGATGTATGTGGACCCATGTCTTCTAGCTCATTAAGCGGGTATGTGTGCTATGTTTCCTTTATAGATGATTTCTCACGTAATACTTTGATATCTGTATTGAAAGGGAAAAATGAAGTATTTAGTAAGTTCAAGGAATATAAAGACTTGGTTGAGAACCAAATTGAAAGGAATATCAAGACTCTGTGGTCAGATAATGGAAGAGAATTCTCCTCGAAAGAATTCAAGGAACTTTGCAGAGAGTCTAGGATTAAGAGGGAGTTGAGCACTCCATATAATCCCCAGCGAAATGGGGTTGCGGAACAAAAGAACCAAACCATAATGGAAGCAACAAAAGCACTACTACATGACCAGGATCTTCTTATGCACCTTTGTTTGGAAGCAGCGAAAGCACTACTACATGACCGGGATCCTCCTATGCACCTTTGGGTGGAAGCAGCAAGAGCAACTATGTATGTATAGAACCATACTCCTCATTGAGTACTTGACAAGAAATATATGGAAGAGGATTTCTCAAGAGAGAAACCAGAATTCAACCACCTTAGAATATTTGGATGCTTGATGTACGTACATATCCCAAAGGAGAAGAGGACCAAGCTCGATCCTTCTGGGAAGAAGGGTATATTCATAGGATACAATGATACATCGAAGGCCTACCAAATATACTGCCCAGGATTCAAGAAGATCAGCATCAACAAAGATGTAACCTTTGATGAAGACTTGACATACATTAGATCCAGGAGGATACCTATTCAAGAGTTCAAGGAAACTGAAGAAACGAGATATTGAGACATGGAAATTGGAGAAGCAATTCTAGAATACCATGAATATCATGACATGGTAGAACCACAAGATCTGGTAGAGACACTTCTCAAGAAGGAATTCCACATGAGGAAACCAACATGGGGACGTGAGCTCATACAAAAAGAAGAAAGGTATGCCGCTCCAGAAGGAGTGCATAGAGAAAGGAAAATGCTAAATCCTTACAACAACTATGTGGACCTACTTTGTGACATCATTGACAAGGAACCTTCCACCTATGAAGAGGTTGCAGAAAAGAAAGAATGGAAGGACGCCATGATTGAGGAGTATCAATCAATAATGAAGAATGATGCCTGGGAGATAGTTATGAGACTGTAAAAGAAGTCTATCGTGACTTTGAAGTGGATCTATAATATCACGCATACTGCATATGGCAACATCGATAAATACAAGGCAATATTCGTAGCACGAGGCTTCTCATAGAAAGAAGGCATAGACTACGAAGAAACGTTTGCACTCGTGGCGAGGTGCACTTCCATTAGGACCATACTTTCATTATATGTAGTTATGAAATGGAAGATACACCGGATGTATGTCAAGACAACATTATTGAATGGTGTATTTGAGGCAAAAGTGTACGTGGAACAACCACTCAGATTTTATACACTTGACATGCAGAATCATGTGTGCAAATTGAAGAAGGCCTTGTGTGGATTGAAACAGGCACCGAGGACATGGTAAATCGGGAGTCCAACCTTTACTTCAAGGTTGAAGGAGAAAGACCAGTGATGCTCCTTCTATCCGTCGATGACTTGTTCCTGACAAGCGGGGATGAACTCATTAAAGATGCAAGGAGGAGACTTGATACTCAATTCGAGATGAAAGAACTAGGTATGATGCACTACTTCTTAGTCATGGAGGTGTGGTAGAATGCATATGGTATTTTCCTAATTCAAAGAAAGTATAAAGTGGATATTCTGAAAAACTTCTGAATGTTGGATTGCAAGGAGATAACCACACCTATGGTATCAAACTTAAATCTTCTATTTGATGCTTCATCTGAGTCGATTGATGCCATGATGTATCATCAAATGATTGGCTAATTGATGTATCTGATGAATACGAGACCAATCATATGCTTTGTTGTGAACACCCCAAGCCAGTTCCTAATGGATCTGATACATGTTCACCTGATAACTACAAAGAATGTATTGAGGTACCTAATGGGTACAATGGATTATGGGATCAAGTATGATGTGAATCAGAAGATTAACCTACACTGATTATGCTTATTTAGATTGGGAATGTAGCACCACTGATAGAAAGAGAATTTCAGGTTGCTCCTTCAGTTTGAGATCTGTCATGATCTCCTGGTTTAGCAGGAAGTAGTCATGCCTGGCGTTGAGTACAACTGAGGCAGAGTATGTTGTCGCTTCCTTAACTAGTTATGAGGTAGTATAGCTGCGGAAGCTATTGTATGACTTGTTTGATCTCCAGTTAGATGTGACTTGTATCTTTTGTGACAATCAAAGTTGCATGAAGCTGTCAGAGAACCCTATGTTCCATGACAAGTTGAAGCACATAGAGATAAAATTCCACTATATCAGGGACATGGTGCATATTGGAGCAGTGAAGCTCTAGTATGTGACAATGGACAAGAATATAGCCGATGTGTTGACCAAACCTCTAGCCAGAGTGAAGTTCAAGTACTTAAGAGAAATAATTGGTGCGATCTAAAATGAGGCCCCTCGAAAGAGAGAGTGATGAGTTCTAGCATAGCTGGAGAGACAGGTTGTATGACCGTAAAATCCTGGCGAAGATCGTAGGTTGGTCAGACATAATCAATCTTGTATGTTTTCCTTGGATGTAATAAGTACTAGCGAAGCTCGTAGGTTATCCTTGGATGTAATCATTCATGATATGTTTCTATGCTAGAAATAGAGAGAGACTAGAAGACGTAGATGCATGATATCTCACATGGGAAACGAGACAAGTGTTTGAGCAAAAAATACCCTAGGTGTAGCAGGTTTCTCATACGTAATCAATCCTATAGGTTTCTTGAGTGTAAATACAAGTCCTAGCATGATACGTGGGTTACTCAGACGTAATCAGTCCTAAGACAGGTTATTTGAATGTAACAATGAGCCATGACGTGGTACACTGGTTATTCAGATGTAAGCAGTCTTTTGGGTTGTTCGAGTGTAAAAGGGAGCCCTGGCATTGTATGTAGGTTACTCGGATATAATACGCCCCAAAGGTTGTCTGAGCGAAAAATATCCCGGGCATAGGTTATTCCGATGTAATAAGTCCTTGAGGTTGAACTTGAACATAAAATCCTTGGAGTAGCAGGTTGTTTGGTCATAATCAATCCTTACATATATAACTATATATGTGTATGTTCCCATGTTGGATATTATAAGGCCATGAAACACTTGAGGTGCACCGAGGAAGTTCTTATGTGCTGGTAGAGTGCAGGTTGACTGTGGAGAGACGTAATGCACTTGGTGTGCTCCTAGGCAATTCTTTGCACAGTGGATGTTATAGGTTGTCTTGACGACGTGAAATATCCTGACATACTACTATGGTGATAGAACGCAGGTGGTATGCATTTGGGTTGTTCTCTGTGTGCTCTATTTGTTTTATTTTGTTTTTTGCAGGACAAAAGAGATGATCTAGATACGACGAGATAAAGGTAGGAGACGTAGGCATTACTGTGTCAATGTAAAAAAGGTCATGAACTGTTCCTATGTGATGGATTTCTCCTAAATGTGACGAATACCTGGATGAGAACTAGGCCTACACCCAGCATGAAAAGGGTTGGCACTGTAGAAACTTGCAGTGACAAATAGTACCTTTTGATGATCGATAAGAAGATGATGATGACTAGACCAGATGTGTTGATGACTGTGTAGGAGAGAGAATACCTTCCTATTTAAAAGGGAGTGTTGATGTATGTGTAACTTCAAAAGATATTTTGATGTATATTATGATTGTATGTTGTTGTACCCCAATCAGAGATGTGTTTACCTCCTTTCAGGATGTCATTATTGTGTATATACCTTGAGGTACAACCTCCATTGTAAGTCAGGGCAATAGTCCACAATGAAACATCATGTAATGTCTTTTTGGAGTCTCTTTAGGAGAAGCCAGCCTTGTTAGGGTAAGAGGTCGTCCATAATCATGTAATAGGTCAATCACATGATTAGTATAAATAGGGAGGCATCCTCCCTCATTTATACACACCTCACACTCACTCTAGTTCGCATGAGAGAGAGAGAGATACAAGGAGGAGAGATAGATAACTGTTGAAGACTTCTTCTTACTGGGTTTTGATCATCTTATGACACAGTCTTTGTGATTGTACTATTCTGAGGAAGTTTGTGAGGTTTTCTCTTTTATGGTTTCCCAGGTAAAAATATTTATGTCTTGTGTATTTGTTATATCTTATGCATATTGTTGTACTTGTTATTCTTTCAGATAAAGATCTTAACTAAGCTAATAAGATCTAAGAAAAACTAATACACAATGCCAAGCTAGATGAATGAGATGATGACTATGACAGATTGAAAGTCGAGACAATCCACATCATTAGTAATTAATTCTACTATTATATTATAAGCATAAATAAATTTCTAAAACTATATAATGAAATCATAAAACCCAAGACCAAGTTAACATTTTTTTTTATAAAATTTTAATTATTTTTTTCTCAATTTTTCTTATTTTCATATGTTATAAAAATTTAGTTAGTTTTTATTTTTGTTTTTAAAATTAAAAATTTACTTCATCTTAATATTAAGATTTAGTCTTTCCATTTAAGTGGTTATGAAATTGATTATCAAACTACATCCATGTTATTCTGATTCTTAATTAGATATTGATTAATAATTAGATATTTAAGTGGTTTTGAAATTGATTGTCCAACTACATCTATGTTATTCTTATTTATAATTAAATTTAGATGGATAAGATTAATCCTCAACATTTGTATTATTATTATTCTTAAATAGATTTAGATGGAGAATCTATTTTGAAATTAACATTCATATTATTTTTATTCCTACTAAAATTTAAATTTAAAATTGATTTTCAACTTAATTTTTATGATTATTTACAAACATAAAAATCGATCTACCTATAAAATAAAAGTTCAAAAAGGTCAACCCAAAAACAATTCGTGTTTCTTTAATAAAAGGTTTTCATTTATACATATTGATAAAGATAAGTTCAAACAACTTTTCATTTGTTAATTGGATTTTTTTAATTAGAGGATTTCATTTATACTTCTTTATAAAAATAAGTTTTCAAAAGAACCAAACTGGATTGTTAATTGAAAGTGTTGTCTGGTTTGTTTGTATTTTTTTACTAGAGGTAAACACTTATTTTTGGTGATGGTTGTGGTTTCAAAAGAATTAATAAACAATTTTTTATTTGTTAATGGAAAAGTGTTTTTTGGGATTATAGGTGGTAAATGTATATATTTTTTAGCTCTGGCAGTGGTGGTTTATTGGACTTTAAGAAATTAGTTGGTTTGTAAAAAAATATTTTTATGTTCAAAAAGTATAGAAAAAAGCGTACTAAGGTCACTATTGTTTTGAAAAGTTAGAAGATTAGAGCGATTAGTATTATAATAAAGATTGACAAAATGTGACCTAATGTGGTTGTACACGTGGTACTCCAAGAGAAAGTGGTTGTCATCCTCAATGCTCTTAGTCTCAGAAAGATGGAAAATCCTTTCCTCCCACAGTGCTTTAGTAATTCGGTCCAGTGCCCTATTTCACTACAAAGCTCACGAGAGTTCATTCTTATTTTGTCTATGTTAGTTTTGTTCTTCTATCTAGTTAAAATAAAGAGATACTTTTGGTCTTCTAGAATAGGGTCAATGACCTCCTTGTAGTATCTTAACTTCCTTTTAACCTCTAAATTCTTTTCGCTCCATATTTCTATTTAAACTTAGATATAATAATATTTTTAATGGTATTGATATTTTACAAAGTTTCTTTTTTCGTCTATCCCCCAATAGTTTTATCAAGCCATATATTTATGCCAACCTTTCTTGAGCCGTAGGTGGTCTTGACTGGATTTTAAAGCAATTTTAGGGAGTCTCTAATCTTCCATGTCATTTATCTTGTACTTGCACATCAAGTACCTTGTCATAACAATGTTCTCTATGGGCCATGGGGGCAAGGACTGAGTCTATAAGAATAATAGGATAAGGCATGTTGCTTTTAACTCTGAGGTTATAAGTTACAAAACACTTTTGGATTTGCTCAACATTTCTCCAAGATTATATAGAGATGTTGCATCCCAAAAATTCATAGCCATACAAGATAATGAGACTAACGAGAGTTTCAAAGAGGAACTTTTTTTTTATTATCTCACATCTTAAGGTTTGTTCATTTATAGTTGTTTTCAAGACCAAGATAAGCTTTCCACCCTCCATTAATCCTTTTCTCAATTTTAACGGTTCCAACTTAGCTTGTGACGAATATCGATTTTGAAATATTTATAGGAAGAAAATTCCTCCAAGTTGTTATTATCATATAAAAAATGATCATAAATAACCTTCTTGGACTTGATAATCATTACTTTTGTTTTTTTAGTGTTAACAATCATACCCATGTTAGAGCATAAATCCTTCAAAGTTCTCAAATACATATCAAGGTCAAAGGGACATCTTTCCATAAGAACAATAGTATCAACAAAAAGAAGAAGGATGACGACAATTCCAGCTAAGGTCATGCCAACGCATCATGTTTCCTCTAAAAACCCTTCTAGTTTATCGACATAGATGCTGAAAAGGGTAGGAGAAAGGATGCAACCTTGCTTAACTCCAATATTACAGTTGATATCTTTTTATCACCCATTAGTGTTCTCAAATTTGGAAATGGAAGTCTCATACAATCTTATTTCTACAACTCTCAACTTGAGAGGAACGTTTAGGTCTTGTAACCTCTTCCATAGGCTGTTTCTAGGAATCATATCCAAAGGTTTCCTAAAGTCCACAAAGCAACATAAGAGATTGGGTTTTGTTGTCCGCCGATTGCACACCAGCAGCAGAAATCTTCTGAAAGTTGTCTCCTCACTTGAAAAAGTGGGAGAGGTGCGACCTTGGGGGCAAGCACAGAGCTAGGTACTGTCACCTACTCCTAGCTCCTCCGTTTAGGCTAACTCGTAACGAAGCCAAGGGGGGTAGTCCCTAACAAAGAGTTTTCTATGGCTTAATGTTTAAGTTAAGTTTTAAGATGTTTTGGATGCGGATGGGTGTTGTTTAGGAGTTACTTGTGATTAGAAATGATTAAGTTTATGAATGTGACATGTAAATCAGAGCAATCCATGTTGCTAGCAAGAGACTGAAAGATAAGCAAATATTCCAGACTTGTAACTTAAGCATTCAGATATAATCAGCAAAATTAGACCATAGACAGTTGATCAAGATAGAAAATTACTCAATTATAACAAAGGACCAGTGCCTTATGGAGTCAAATAAATGCGTGGAATAAAGTCTAGGAATTAAGCTAGTGAATATTAGGTTTTGCAAGTGCTCTTGGTAGATTTTAAGAATTTTAAAAAATGCTCTTGATTAGGGTGTCAACGAAGGTTTTTCAAAACCGGGAGACTCTTCTAAGTTTCCTCCGTTTAAGACATGTCAGGCCCGCCCAGTATCCCAGGCTGATATTGTCAAGTGACCAGCTAGCCGAGAATCTCAGACAGCAGGAGGTTTCGGTGCCTCTACTAGAAAGTACTTTGGAAGGATCCCTACAACGCCGGTGCGTTGGTTAAGGGTGTTTAAGGGTTATTAAATTACTCTTGTAGGGTTTAAATATCCAATGCCGTTTCTGGGTATTCCAATCTAGGATAAGTCAGAGCATACTCTGGCAAGGAGGGAAGGGAGTTAATTAATTAAAGGGGTATGTGTGTTGAAGATTTTATTAAAACAATTAATTAGACTCTCCGACAGAGAGCGTTCTTGACCCCGTCTTATGATAGTGGTTCAAGAGACTTAGCTAATCTATATGCAGCTAATGCAGGGATTGTGCAAACCTAGGATGCTCTCCGATAGAGAGTGCTCTTGACTTGTGTTTTTGCAAGTTCAAGAGTCTTAAATAATTAATTGATTAAACAAGCACAATAATTAAGATAAAAGTGGTTGGTTAAACTCTCCGACAGAGAGCACTCTTGATCCACCTTACGGTGAGATTCAAGAGATTTTGGTTCTTTTTATGATTTGACAATTATATAACAAGATACCAAAATGCAATAATAGATCTAGCAATTAGTGTTTATGTTGAAGGACAACTAGTAATTAGCAAAAAATGGAAACTAAGACTAATCAAAGAACTAAACTAATTGCTTAAAGGAAACTACACTAAAAAATCATGAAAAATGACACAACACCCTTCCCCCAAATAGGGGAAGTATAAAAGAAAGGAGACTTGCTCCCAGTAGCCCTTTTTATTAGTTTTTTACAATGACGATGTGTTCTTTGCTTCTTGGAAGAACGGGTAAAGAATGGGATTGAGAGAAGAGGGAGAGAGTCTTTTTGTTCTTTTGCACTCCTTACTTGCTTGTGGCCTTTGGGCTCTCCTTCACCTGCCTGAAACTAAGACCTCTAGACATACACTTGTTATAGGATTAGTTGACAAAAAATAACTTGAAAATAAATCTACAAACTAGATAAAAACAACTACCCAAACTTACCGAAAAGAAGGGAGAGAAGAGAAAAGAGAAAGGCAAGGCAAGAGAGGGGCAAAGGGAGTGAAAAGGGGACAAAAGGAAAGTCAAAGAAGGATGGAAACTAAGGGAGAAAGAGGGCTGAAAATCAGATAAAGAAGGCTGCAAATGAGGAAGAAAAAGGCTGAATGTACAGCCCAAAAGATGGCCACGAAAGAGGATGGAAAGGGGCTGCAAAAAGTGAAGAAAGAGGGCAAAAGAGGGTTGTCCAAAAGGTACAAAAGTGAGGAAAAGTGGACAGCGAAGGATAGGAAAGTATGGCTGCAATAAAAAGGCCAAAAATGCTGCAAATAAAAAGGCCTAAAAGGCTGAAAGTATAGCCCAAAAGATGGCCCAAAAAGACGATGGAAAGGGGCTGCAAAAGGTGGAAAAAGGAGGCAAAAGAGGGCTGTCCAAAAGGGTGAAAAGTGGGGAAAAGTGGACAGCAAACTAAGGGAAGGAATGGCTGCAAAAAGAAGGCCTAAAAGGCTGCAAAAAGTAAACAGGGCAGCCAACCGAGGCAAAGGCTAAGTGAATGAATGTTCACTTTATCCAAAACGTGCCCTAATCCCAAGAAAATAAAGATTTTATAAGAATTTGAGAGATGAACAATATGAAAGAAACACTCAAACCTATGGTACTTTGATGGGGTTTGGATTCTTTTGGATCTTGAAAATTTGGAAGTTTCCTTGGCTTCGAGA
This sequence comes from Pseudotsuga menziesii, assembly GCA_001517045.1. Classification (NCBI taxonomy): domain Eukaryota; kingdom Viridiplantae; phylum Streptophyta; class Pinopsida; order Pinales; family Pinaceae; genus Pseudotsuga; species Pseudotsuga menziesii. The sequence continues at coordinate 12,349 of LPNX011126687.1, read as the reverse complement.
GGAGAGGATGCACCTGAGCTCAAACTCCCACTCACTTCAATGAGATGACCTGCACAATTTCAACTCAATACTTGCAAACAATGGATTAGATCATGTATGTTTGGTAAATAAAAATGTAAAGAGCATGTCATACAACTGAATAATCGATGCTACTTTAATTCATAGAAACAAAACCATAAAAGATCAAATTGTAACATCAAATGATCAATCTTACGTGCTTATAGAAGCCTTCTAAAGCATGAGCTATTATCCAATCCTAAGCAATAAAAGACAAAAATTGAAACATTTCACCTCATTCGCCAATTGTTCATCCACATTCACACACCATGTATGCCTCCAAAGCCTTAAAATTTATTATACGGTTGCAAAAGAAACAAGCATTACAGTAATTCACCAGAGGTTCTTTGCATAAAGATCCATCCTCAATAGAGCTGAAAGAGCCTCTATTTAACAAATGAGAGAGTGCTAAAACCCTAAAACCAAAAAACCAACCCTGCTGCATGGGAAAGCTGCCTGCTAGATCTAGAAACCTACTTTGTTAGGTCTGGGAAGCCTACTGATGGTGTAAGCTTCAGTCTTCACCTCAATCAAATCATCGAACCAATGAGAGCTCTCCATCTCATCTTTAGCTGGAGATGACATGTCTGATAACTGACAATAAATTAATTGCTCTCTTAATGATGACTGAAGCTGAGTTATGATAACTCCAATCATCATAAGTGTTCCATGAGATGTCAATTAGCCTTTTATTTTACTGAATATGGATTAATTTGGAGAGTTTTAGTTTTCTCCAAAATAATCATTTTTTTAATAAAAATCATTTTCTTACTCAAAATCATTTTTTTATTCAAAACTGACTTTTTTGAGTAAAAAGACATTATGTGTCTGATTGCTGATCTGAAAGTTGGTTCTAACTGGTTGGCTGATCAAGAATGATTTTTGGCTTAAGGTTAGAGCCTTCAATCACTGAATTCTGAGTCTGGATGACCGACCTGCCACGAATGAGTTTTTTCCATTTAATTTATGGAAAAATTAACCCAAAAAACTTAGGAAAAGTAATTAAAAAATTAAAAATTAAAAAATATTTTTTTACTGTTCGAAAAAGACTTTTTCGAAATTTTTTTATGTGTCCAGATGACCTAGGACATGACCATGATCTATCTAAATAATGTCTAGTAGGCTTATAACACTTAGTTGGGCTCTAATAACCCCCCAAGGCCCAGAATTCAACATCGGGCATTCCAGCTTTGGAGGAAGCAGGAGAAAACCTCATCAATTATACTCGGCTGAAGGCAGAGCATAATTGTCAGGGGCAAAAAAATCCCTGGAATACCCTATTTGAGATTCTACGTCTCAGGAGACCGAACCACTCAAAAATATCCTACTAGCACATTTTATTACAAACCCCGCGGGGCCATGGTCAAAATTATTCAAATAAAAAATGTGACCAGCCAATATTAGCTAGACAAGCAGACGGATCAACTGATACACTAGAATTAGACTTTGAACAAGTCTGTCAACCGGCGGCTCCTCAGGTAACCCAACTATGGTACAAAAAAGTGGATAACAGGTTTATTATTACAACACTCCTCTACAATAATCTTGAGCGTAATGAGGTGGTCAATGGTTGAGTGATATCTTGTGAAGCTCGCCTGACCTTCAACTTGTTTTCTCTCACTTTCAATCCATATGCTTATCTTCTTTTCCAGATTAATATCATAAATCTTTCCTAAGAGAAGGATAATCATAATGGTTCGATAATTAGAGGGATTATTTTTATCACCACTTTTAAAAATAGAAATAATGAGGCTTTGAATCCAAGGGTGAGGGAACCAATACTTAATTACTAAATTAATAAGAATAATATAATGAAGTAGAATATTTAAATTAATAAGAATCATATTTAAATTAATTAGAAAAAATAATTTAAAGTAAACAACACTTTTTTAATCTTTAACTATATTTTTTATTCAAATTTATTAATACTATTTAATGTTTATGAATTTCAGTATTTTTATATTTATCATTTTAATATATTAAAATAAAATAAAATAAATATTTAAAAAACTTTTAATTTTATTTATTTAGACAACACTTTTTTAATCTTTAACTATACACATTTTGTATTCAAGTTTATTAATACTATTTAATGTACATGAATTTCAGTATTTTTATATTTATAATTTTAATATATTAAAATATAAAAAAATATTTAAAAAACTTTTAATTTTATTTATTTAGAAATATTAAATATTATTACTTATTGTTTTGAAAAAATTTGTAATTTTGCTGAAATAACAAAATTACTTTTTTTTTATATATACTTTATGATCATTTTTATCGAATTGAAAACAATTTTGCAAACTTAAAAAAGTGTTGTATGATCACAATACTACATCAAATCTCAACTAATATAAATGTCCCAAATAATTTGCATGAAATTACATAAAATAGATCAAAATATCTCTCGAGGACCGTAAATATAAGCATGAAAGACAACAATAATGTGATAATTTCAAGGGACAAACCTTGCATATGTATAAACTATAAAATAATTCATCCCAAAGTTAAAATAATCCTTCCCAAAGAAAATACTAGCCAACCCAGCTATAGAGGAATTATAAAGGTAGAACATCATAGAAAGGAGGGTGATAATAACCCATGCTTTCCCCACATGAATTTCCTCAATATGCCATTGCTTAGCAACCATGTTAACACTGATATTTGACAATGAATCATAATTTCCTCAATATGCCATTGCTAGCAACCATAATTTATTACTTTTTACTTTTATTGAATGATAGATATTTGAGCAAATGGAAAGCTCCACAAATCTCCTCCAACAATGGAAGCGATGGAAATTATGGCAAATTTGTTCAACTCTCGTCCACTACACCATAATCATCGAGTCCCCTGAAACTTGTAGTTTGGAGACCCCTTTTTCAATTGCTAACATTAAAATCAACTTTAAAGTAATTTTACAAAAATAGACCACTTGCCCCACATCTCTAAGGATCTCAGTGAGCAACACCATCAAATAATGCCCATGATCCTTCCTTATGCACAACTTCAATCATAATTTGTGAAGTAGGTTTGAAATGCTTGTTTTAAGGAAAACATTTTAAAATATTGATTCCTTATAGAGGGATATGTTCTTATAATCAAACAAGCTAACATGTTTGGCTAGCTAGATACCCCATGATAGAATTGAGGTAGGGAATTATTATCTTTAACCACATTTTTTTCACACAATTTCCTAAGACCTTGATGTAGGAGCATCTTGCTCTCGTAAAAAATTTTCAAGCTGGATATGCCATAAGGATTGGGATTTGGTTGAATATAATTTGTAAAAGCTACGTAAATATCCATAGTCTAGGATTAAAAGGTTATGAAGCATTAAGGTGTCAAGTTATGAGTTATTGGGTTGGTAATGAATTGTTGATTAAGTTAAACTTGAGTTTTGTTATTAGAGTTGGTTATAGGGATAGATGAGTTGATTCCTAAAATTTAGAAAGTAAGTTAGGGTTTGAAAATTGGAAGCTTCAACTTTCTTTGTTATAACCATGAGCCTACGAGCTAGATGAGGCGGGGGGGGGATAATGTAAATGAGGCTGCAATATCATGTAAAGAAGAATTGGGAATGTAAAGTGTTTTTAAATTTTAATTTATGAACATAAATGTTTGGTGTATAACGGCCTTTGCTTCAATGTAATTGACTACCGATTATTTTGATCAGAGAAACCATGTGCGCTTCAAGACTTGTTGGTTGTATGTGCCCAATAGAATTGGCTGCAAGTTTTAGAAACTCTTGTAGGAAAGAATGTGAGCGTATTGAAAAGGGAGATAGCGTATTCTTGCTATAAACTAAATGGTTCTGTATTTATAATATTGATTAATGCTATTAAATAAATTCATGAGTGGAGTCGTTAATGGAATGAAAACAAAACAAATAATTATAATCAAAGTGTGAACAATTATTGGTAGAAATCGCCTCTATTTACAAGTGAATCTTTGAAGAACATGTTATCTGTGAAGCCACTTCTTTAGACAAAGGAAATCATCGTTAAGATTGGGACAAGTCGCCTTTGTATGAAAAAGAGGAACGACCTTTGAGTTTGAAGGTGAAACACATAGGTTTTGGAACCTTGTCATTCTTTCTTTCCAATCATGTAAGAGTTGCATCCCAGGTAAATATATTCATTCTATCTTGTATAGATGGAGAAATGATGAATGATATGCAAAGTGCCTAGCTCTTGAGCAACTAGTTACTAATTACCCAACTTTTAAAGTGAATGAGACAGTTGATGATCCATATCGTGCCCAAGTGCATGCTGGGGACAATAGTCGACTGAATGAGTCGAGTTCTGTTATGGCAGAAGCATATAAAGAGATACAACAAAGCAGGAAACACACTAGATCAACAAGAAATATACACACATACAATATGCACGAATTTGAACCAATTTATTACTTTTGCTCCATGAAAGATGGAGGAATCAGATGATGATAAGAAATATTCCTATATTACATTAATGTGCATGCTTATATAGAGGACGCTGAGAAGTTTGGGTGACTACCCGCTACGTTCAGTTACAAGAACTTATAACGGTCATAAGTTCAACCATCGCAGAGCATGTTGGTATGTTGTATTTGAGGCAGACCTGTCCAAGGCGAACCTATCGAATGTAAACTTGTTGGTTGAACATGTTGAAAAAAACATTTCAAAGGTGAACCTGTCGAAGGTGAACCTATCGATGGTGAACCTATCGACTGCTAGTTGGATCATTCCTCCTTCCTTAAGAAACAATGGGCTCCATTGTGTATTCGGTCAGGTGAGGAAACTTGTCTGCGACATCATTAGAAGAGTGCCATTTTCCTTGTGCGGGGAGCTTTCCATCTTTAGCCACTTGAAACACGGGAATGGAGTTTGTCCTTGTAATTTGTATGCATCGTCCCACATTCATGTCATAAATAAGAGGTTCCTGAACATTTGGATGCATGTCTTTGGGTTCTGTTGTCTGCAAGTCGTTCTATTCCAACAATGGTGCATGGTATGGTTGAAGCAGATCTACATTGAAAACTGGATGTAGGCCAAGGAATGCAGGAATGTCGAGATGAAAAGTGTTTTCTCCAATCTGTTTAAGGATACTGTATGGACCATATCGCAAAGGTTTCATCTTTCTATATGGACCAGTGAAGCGCTCCTTCTTTAGATGTAACTAAACCTGATCCCCAATTTGGAATGAATGAGGAATACAATGCTTGTAGTGTTGGGCCTTAGATTTTTCATTCGCTCGTTGCAACATTTCTTGTGCTTGCTTCTGGATGTTGTAGATTTGATCTATGAATTTCAATGCTTTCTCCACTTCTCATCCTTTGAAGTCGGTGTCGTTTGACTGTGTCGAGGAATTGATTAAGTGATAGGCATTGAGGGTTGAAATTTGTAACAGATCTCAAATGGACTCTTACCTATAGATCTGTGTTGAGCATGATTGCAGCTGTGATGTATGTATGGAAGGATGGAATCCCATGTTTGACGATGCTTATGGTTGTACATGCAAATCAATTGTACGACTAAGCAATTTACAACTTCTGTCTGTCCGTCTGTCTGTAGATGGAAGGCTGTCAACAAAGAAAATCTTGTGTTGAGCTGTTTCCAGAGAGTTTTCCAAAAGGTTCTAACAAATCTAGCATCTCTGTCGGAAATAATGGTCGTCGACAGGCCATAGTGTTTCCACACATGTTCAAAGAAGAGATGAGCAGTCTGTTGTGCTATCATAATCTTCTTGCATGGTATGAGTATAGCGATCTTGGAAAATATTTCGACTGCTACTAGTATTGTGTCATGTTGATGTTTGGTAGTAGGATATCCCATCAAGTAGTCCATTGAAATAGATTCCCATGGTTGACTAGGAACTGGAACGGGTGTATACAAGCCTTCTCATTGATTCGTTGGCTTAGAAATGGCACAAACCATGCACAAACAAATGTACTTGTTGATGTCATATTTGAGTGAAGGTTAGTAGAAATACTTTTGGAGGATAACAAGTGTTTTGCGACTCCAAAATGTCTTGCAGTCTTGCTTTACGACACATCCCAAATGGGATTATGTTGATTCTCATCGGTCGGTACACAAAGTTGTCCGAGTTTGTATAGAAAGGTGTCCTTTAGGAAGTAGTCGGTAGTCGACAACTTGTCGGTCTGAAGCTGTCGATAGATTGTAGAAAAATCACAATATACCGAATACAATTGCAGCCAAGTAGTGGTGTCATAACCTTGCATATTCATCACTGTGGACAGTAGAGTAATGGGTTGTATGCTGAGACAATCGACTATGGCATTGGATTTTCCTTTTCGATACTTAATTACCAACTAAAATACTTGCAGGTAATTAATCCACTTGAGTTGTCGGGTTGTCTATAATTTCGAATGAGTGGAAGTGAACTGCAAAGGCTTATTGTTAGTGAGGATGACCATTTCCCTGCCAAGAATGTAGTGTATCCATTGCTTAAGAGCTTGCACAATGGCATATAATTATTTTTCATATGTCAAGTACCTTTTGACCATGTCACTAAAAGTCTCAGAATGAAGCGCGATTAGGTGACTTGACTGAGTGATAACTGCGCCGAAGGCATAGCCAGATGCATCTGTCTCAATCTCAAAGGGTTGATGCAAATCAGGTAACACAAGTACTGGTGTAGTACAAAGCTTATTTTTATTTCATCAAAAGCTTGTTGTGTCAGTGTCCATTTGAAGACAGTTTTCCCATTTCCTTTTGTCAACTAATTCAAAGGCCATGCGATGTGACTGAAGCCAAGTATGAATTGTCGATCGAAATTCTACAAACCAAGAAAACTTCTTAGTTCATGAATGTTTTGAGGAATGGGCCAATATTTGAGGATCTATATTTTTTTTGGGTCGACATGAATTCCTGCAAATTCAATTACATAACCCAAATACTTAATGTTGGTCATCGCAAATGAGAATTTGTCCATGTTCAAATATAGCCGATGCTGCTAGAGAGTATCGAAAACTTAAAGAAGTTGCTTGATATGTTCTTCCCATTTTTGAATGAAAATGAAAATATCATCGAGATAGACAATGACACATTTACCAATGAAAGGTCGTAGAAGGTCATCCATATATATCATGAAGGTTGCAGGTGCATTGTTTAAGCCGAAAGGCATGACTAACCATTCAAACAACCCTTCCTTGGTTTTGAAAGCCATTTTCCATACGTTAGTGGACTCAATTGGAATCGGGTTATATCTCGACTTGAGGTCGAGTTTCGTAAATAACTTGGCACCTTTCAAACTATCGATGAGTTCATCAATTCATGGAAGAGGGTATATGTTCTTCACTGAAATTTTGTTGAGATCCTGGTAGTCGATGCATATGTTCCAAGTCCATCTTTCTTTGGAACCAAGACAACTAGAATTCCAAAAGGAGAGGAGATATCAATCAATTCCTGGATTTGTCTGTGAATCTCTTCATTTTCAGGAATGGATCTTCTGTAAATAGATGCGTCAGGTAATGAATAACCAGCAACAAGTTCAATGGAGTGTTTTACCTGACAGTGCATAAGTACTCCATCTAGGGATTGAAATATGTTTTGGTATTCTTCAAGAATGTTGTTGATCTGTTTTTATTGTCGGGAGTGTTAGCTGGAATATTTCACCTCTTGTGGACAGCAAGGTATTCCACTGGTCTGAATGGTTTAGATCTAGAAAAAATAGAGCACAGAGGTTGAAGACTCTCCCTAGACGTCGTAGATACCTGGAATGTAATGCTTCGATCGTTACCCTGTGTTCCTGCAATAAAGCTTCAACACACAAACATATTGAAACCGCCAGAATATAATCTACTAATCTATGTTAGTGACTAAGGAATCTAACAACATACATGTGAAATCAAACAACAACAATATATGTGGGACAGAAATCAACTTGCATTAATATAGAAATATGAAAAAGTTTACAACCAAGCCTTAGTGTTGACATGCATCTCCATGAAACCAAGTATTCTCATCCCCAAAAGATCTGACTCTAGCTCTCTATGCTCTCCCAAATGGTCTTGGGCCAAGTGATCAATCCAACAGCATAACAACACCTTAAGGGTTCTGCCCCTCAACCATGGCCATAAGCTTGTATTTATAAGGCTTAATGGATAGGGTAGGTTGAGAGATTAGTGGGTGAGGTGGCCTCTAAGATCCTAGGATGAGGGATCTCGAGCTCAACTGACCCACAACAATAGGGATAAGGGAGGACATGAGGCTTATCATCTAGAAGCCTCGAGAAACTTCTCTTTTTCCCTTTTTACCCAGGGTACCGCATTTCTCCTTCAATGACAGAGTGGTTCTGGTAATAACCGCTTATGGACCAAGGGCCATAATCGGTGGCACCGCTTGTGGGCAATAGGAGATGGGCGGTGTGAATAAGGGTACCGCTTCTGGATAAAGGGGAAAGCATAGTGCTGGGAATTTTCATAGAATATTGATGATAACCATGAGTTTCCACTCCAAGAGCTGGGATTCAGGGAAAGCAGGCATGTCAAAGTTCTTATCACATGATGGTGACAGGATTTTGGTATAACAGGATGCCCCTCAAAGCATGAGTCTTAGAGGGATACGATAAACGAGAGCTTTGAGAGACCAAGTCATCACCATGAGATGAAAATGTTGGCTCGATCGGAGCATGTCGTCAAGTAGGCATCTGTAGTACATCAGTATGTTGACTCATAGACACAAGTAACCAAACTCATGGCTGCAGACCAATACAAGGTAGATCCATGAGAGGAATAAACAAGCATGGATACTAGAATACAGCGTAGATCCATGTGATAGAGGACTCAAACTTGGACATAGCTACCAGACATACAATGTAGATCTATGTCATACAGACGCAAATTTGAGCATAGCCATGACCATACAAATGTGGATCCATGCTAGATATACAAAACTCCATCGCAACTTGGGGAAAAGCAATGAGCACTTTAAACTAACACCTAGGGTCTTCATCTCATCTTCCACAAAGTACGATTCTATCCATGTGATTACAATGATCTGAAGTCGAACATGGTAGAAACCACTTGATTACCGACTAATGATGTGAACCATTAATGTCAATGATTCCCAAGGTACTCTAGTACAATCTACTGAGTGTGAATAGATATCCCAATGTCGAACACCCAGTCGACTCTATTGATCAAAGGTCAATGATGTGAACCTATGTCGAGATCGAGAGAATTTGTCATTAAGGCATATAGATCTCAAGGTACTAAATATTGTTTCTAAGACTATTTCCCAGATGATAAGCTGATGTCGATGGGAAAAGTCTCGTCGAAGGAAGGCCATGATGAGCCCCACATCGACGACACAAAACTCAAAACATAGTTCTGGAATTATGTGAATGTAGTAACCATATGACTGACTCAAAGATACCGACACAAAGACTGTGTAGACTACAGAGGTAAAAAAATTTCAAATCCCCTTTGAACATCGGGCGACACGGAAAAAAGACTTGGCAGCATGACTGAACGGGACAAACACACAATGCAATAGTGCACAATGCATTCTTTTGAGAGACTCAAAGGATTGACATGACACATGAAAGTGGATCGTCACGGAGATCAGCTCAATACCCAATTGACTAACATGATTGTGCAGACAAGTGCCATGTTCAAAGGTAACGACAAACAACTGCCATTATTTGCAAAATGATTCCCTTCCCATTTCCCCCATCATGATTGATGAGTGCCTCTTTTCAGTTTTATGAATTCAAAGAGGGTAACAAACACTCGATATAGCTTGTTGGAAGACAAGTCCAGACTCATATATTTTACGAACTTGAGAGAGGAGGGGTTTGTTCCCAAAACGGGTCTCTCAATGTTTGATTTAACGAGTCCACTGAAAGAATATGGAAGAAGACTCCAAAGGGGTCCTTTTTCATATGATTTAGTCCCTAAGGCCCCAAAAAGTGTAAAATCATACCTTAGAGAACTCTTCCAGTCATGATTGGTTGGAGTGTTCCTTTTTTGTAAATAGTCCTATTCGAACCGAAAAAGAGATAACCTACCATTAGACGGATGACTCTTCAAATACTTTAATGAGCGTGAAGAAGACAAGATCGCTCGATGATCTTTTCATATTTAGGGAGTCTGAAAAGAGTTTAAAGAGAACTCCATGAGGTTTCTTTACACAGTGTTATATTTTACGAGCCTGGAAAGAGTCGAAAACAAACTCGACGACCTTTTCGTAATTAAGTAGCCTAAAAAAGAGGTGAAAAGAAGACTCCATGATGCTTCTTTACACAATCATTGTTGATTTTTACAAGCCTGGAAAGAAACTTGAAATGGACTCGAACCTTTGATACTAGATTTTAACGAGCATGACAAAGTGTCGTAATAAATGCTCAACGGTCTTTTCCATTTTGTGTAAGTGCGAAAAATCCATAAACAAACTTTCAAAGCTTCTTACTAAAGTTCTCTTATCCTGCAAATGACTCAGAAACAAGTGTTAAATACATTTAAGACCAGCATTAAGGGACTATGACAAATAAACTTTGACTAAAATATGATTTTATATCAAAACTATAGTAAGTCGAACCCAAAATGCCTATATAAGTCAAGTAAATAGTAAAAAATCAAATCATTTCACTATTTACCTCTAGCAGAGAGCACTTGGAGCATTTTCATAGCCAGATCTTCCATAGCTGATACCGAGAGTTCCCATTGTCCGTTTTTAGCATCGTCAGTTGCAGGTAACAATTAAGACCCTTATATTTCATTTCATAGCATTTATTTTGAGATTTGGTGGGGTTTTGGGCCCATATGGAAAGTCCTAAAACCCAAAATGTGGGCACTGCGGCTACCCCTTGCAAAATATGTGGTACCACCCGAGAATTGCACCAATAACATAGTGGATAGGCGGTGCCACTGCCTATCTCAAACGATGCACAAACGATGCCGACTGTGGATAACTTAAACTAATAGTATGGGAAATATAACTTCATTCTTTTGATTTTCAATGATTTAAGGATGATTCTAATGCATACCATTATTTTTTTTGGCAGGTCTAGGTTGCTCAAAACATGGTGATATGGAAAGAAAGAATGCATGACAATGAGGATGTTGCTGCTGAGAGAAATGTGGGTTGTATTTCCGCATTACGGGACTATGGGATCCTGAAGTTCTTCTGGACCCCAAGCATGGTGTTGCATGAATAGTTGCTGGAACACATACTGCAAATGTGGAATCTAGAGTAGTAGTACTTCGAGGGAGGGAAGTGGAGGTAGAGGATATCTACTTCCTGACTGGTCTCTTGAGACGGGGTGCCCCCATCTCACTGACAGGTTCCCGTGGAGAGGAAATTACTACCAGAGAGCTTATAGATCGACATTGTGCACCGGGGACAGGTATGTTGGGGAAGAAGATCCCCATCAAGGCAGTGATGGATAAGGCTCTATGGACTGTTCTGTTTACCATACAGAGGGTGGCTGGGAGTTAGGGTGTGCACCAGGCTTCCAGGGCACACATGATGTATGCCATAGAGGCCATGGCACCCACGATGTTCAACTGGGCGGAAGCAATGCTTCCAATCTTCAAGAATCAACTGACTAAGTGTTGGCAGGGAGAGCTAAAGTAGTTTGGATTTGGTTCCATGTTAGCCTGCTTCTTGTTTGAGTGGGTTCCACAGATGAGACCTTAGGTGGTCTTCTAGAGTCTGAGAGCACATGACCCCCATATTCTAAGGTGGGTCCAGGTCATGGCTCGCACAGGAGCGGGTAGGGGAAGGGTGAAGTTCGGTGATCTGTTCTTCATATGGATATGAGATCAGATCCTCATGGTTGAGGATTATGCTTACACATGCACGGACTTCACTGGATATATTGACCTACCACTCCCACTTGACGGACAGTGGGGTGACAATGATGAGAAGCAAGAAACCATAAAATGGATGAAATGTTTTTATGTTTCTTAAAGTTTTATATTTTTTATGTTAAGTGACGAGACCTGTATATTCTCATGCAGATGTTGGAGCAGCGAGACCTGGAGGAGAATCTCCGTTGGATAGGCGAGATGGAGCCCACTTCGTACCGCAGGGTGATGATATCACCGGGGAGCTGGAGGAGAACCTGGAGAGGTTGACTCTGGATATCCCAGATGCTGACATAGATGACCTCCCGATGAGATATCAGAGATCCACAGCGGGAGTACCGGGTCGATTCAATAGGCTACTACGTAGAGTAGCTCGAGCAGTGATGTGCTATCACGAGCACCACTAGTGTATGAGATATGTACTGAAAGCTGATAGCTTCAGGATTTTGTATGATGATTTTTCCTGAAATCCTAC
>LPNX011126665.1:220682-312423 GCA_001517045.1 Pseudotsuga menziesii | reverse complement strand
GGCAAAAAATAATAGTGATAGTGAATATTATCGGAGAGATTTTGTAACACAAAATAAAAAATAATATCACTTTCATAACTTTATTTTTATTAATAAAAACTAGTTTTTCTAATAGGCCAAAATAAATGTCGGCCACAAAAACAATCTAATATGGGGGAGATGTTGTAATCTTCCTACCTAAAAAAACAATAAAAAATTAAAAATTTAATTATCCGTAAAAAAGATATGTGGGTCAAGAAAAAAACACAAAATTGAATTATCCGCAAAAAAATGTTGGCCTTGCACATGGTTTTATTGTACATGGTTTAGGAGGGCCTTGCAAATGGTTTTAAGACCATGTGCAAGGCCTCCTAAACAACCCATGATTGTAGGAGGGCCTTGCATATAGTTTTAAAACCATGTCTGGAGAAATGATGCAATGTTCGTTCCTAACAAAATAAAAAATATTATATGTCGGCCATAAATAATATTAAATATTAATAATAATAAAATTATATGTGGACCTTAAATAAAAAGATGTGTCTTTTGGTTTGAATCAAATCAATGGATACCTAAGAAGAGGTTTGCACCTCGAGAGATTTGATCCATCTCGGCGCTTGATAGAGCCCAGGATTTGGATCTACGCTGGTTATTTCAACACTTCCATATAATGCATACTTATTTCTATACACCCATTTACTTCTAACGAGTTTTCTTCCTTTTGGAAGAGGTACATGATCCCAAGTATCGTTTTCCATTAAGAAATGATATTCTTTATTCATTATTGTGTCCCAATATGGATGGCCAAAAGCTTATGCAAAGGTGTTTTGATCATGCTTTTCTAAAAATTGAGCCAAATGTGAAGAGGCTCACTAACAATGTGAATGTGTTCGAAAATGATCTATATGATCACAAACAAGGTCACAAACTACTTCTAATGTTGTATGAACCCACCTAGGAAGTGGTGGTGCTAGTACAATTTCATGTTAAATGGACCCAAAAAGGGGAATGTGAGAAGGTGGAGTTGGATTTCCATCCTCATTTTCATTGTCTAAAGAAGAAACCAGAATTGGACCACTAGCTGAAAAGTTGAGAATTGAAGATGGAAGAATCTCCAAGGGTGGCTTATCTAGGCAAAAGAGGGCACAAACATCAGATTAGGATCAAAGCTGATATTTTTCATAAAAATTAGCATCTATCTTAATAATTATTTCATTAAATTGATGTTGAAGAAGTCTATAACCGTTTGAGGTCTTCAACATACTCAACAAAAATGCACTTCTCACTCTTACGTTGTAATTCTTTCTATTTTCCCTTAGGAATGTGAGCTCATGCTTCACTACCAAACATAAGAAAGTGGCTTACAATTGGTTTAACTTTACTCCATGCTTCTTCATGTATTATATCTTTTAAATCCTTTGTGGGAGTGCGAATGACTATGTAATTGGCACAATTAATGGATTCTACCCAAAAAATGACTTACTCCCTTAGATTAGATCATACAATCTAAGATTTACTTTAATGTGTGATTCTTTCTCTTAGAAACACCATTTTGTTATGTCATCTATGGATTAGTATGTTTCATTTGAATTCCTTTTGTACCGGTAGTTTGTAAATTTATTTTTTACATATTCAACTCCACTATATTTTATTAACTTTTGTATTTGATGTCCATATTGTTTTTCGACAAGGACCTTCTAGACCAAAAACATGTCAGAAACTCCACTCTTATGTTTTAGTAAGTAGACCCAAGTGCATCTGGAGATTCATAAATAAAGGTTAATAAGTAATTGAACCCAGAGAAAGGAGCAGAAAGAAGTGGACCACACAAATCACTATGAACAAGATACAATGGGATTGAGGCATGCCATGAGACACATTGTCAAAATTGTCTTGATCATGTTTTACAAGAACACACCTAGGACACACGATGGCTCTACAAGAAATGAGAGGAAGACTAGTCACCATTTTTTTATTACATATTTGTTGCAATGAGTTATATTTTAGATGACCAAAATGCTCATGCCAAATTTTCCTCAAGTCATCGCTATGAGTAATAAAAACTTTTGGAAAATACGATGACTCAAAGTTTTCAAATCTATACAACTTGGTAATATCATTGTTAGGATATGCATAGGATATTTTCAATCATTGATTACAACTTGGTGAGGTAAAAACACTACAATCTTACTATCACTAGAATGAGTGATTTGATAAATTGACAAAAGATTGCAAGAAAGAGTTGGAACACATAATACATCTTTGCGACAATAATATAGTTTCTTTATTCCAAACCCTACAACACTAAGATATCTATCCTCAACAACAAATATTTCGTTTGCGCTACATCATTTAGAGAAGAAAAATGGTTTTATCCTTATCCATAGGCTAATATGTTCCAGAATCAATGAGCCACTCATAACAAGAATAGTAATAATAAGAAGTTGTAATGAAGTAAAAACCATAAGTAGAAACTACATATCCATGAGAAGAAGAGTTAGAAGAATAAAGATTGATGTTATTTTTCCTCATTTGTTTCTAAGGATTTTATTTTCTTAAAACACTTAGACTCTAGATGGCCATCTTTCTTACAAAAATTATAATTTATCTTAGTTTTCTTATGTGTTGATTTTGTTCCCTAATCGCCATTTGAAAAATGAGTTGATTGAGAGGGCTTTAGACCCTTGTTTTGTTTATTGTTGCAAGGGTGTTTCTTCTTTGTATCATTGTCTTCATCATTTTGTTGTGCTACTAAGGATTTATTATATGTACCTGCAGTGTTGATCATTCCAAGTTGCAAGAGATTTTCTTGCTCTATAAATCACAAAAATGCTCAAGAGCGACTTTTTGGTAAGCAAACCCTAGAAATTCTCTGGTAAAGATGAGCCTGTAATCGTGTTCTAATTTATCAGAAAACAACTAAGAGGTATATGCATTAATTTCCAACCTAGGATTCATGAGGAACTTATGAGCTACCGGACAACGTATATGTCAGTCATTGTGATTTTATATTGATTTTAACACTATGAAGTTGTAGTTTTTCTTAGGAAAATAGTAGCAACAGTAAACAACAGATGGGAAATGAAATATTAAATGAATTAACAGACGTGTACCTTTATTGGATACAGAGATAATGATCTTGGTTATTGCTTATGGGATTATGAAAATCACAAAATAATTAGGAGTAGAGATGTGGTATTCAATGAAAAGGTCATGTACAAATATAAGTTGCAAGGAAAGAAACATGAAAAAGAAAACACATAATACACAATGCTTGGTTGAATCAAAGAAAATAAAATACTAAAGGTGCCAAAAAATCAAAATGTACAACAACATCAACAACAGGCAAACTCCTGCAAGTGTTGTTGGAAGATCTACCATGTTAAGTGGACCCAGTGAACAATACTATCCTTCATTGGATTATTTATTGTTGACTGATTTTTGTAAACCAAAAACTTATGAAGAGGCAATGCAGGTAGAAATTAGAAAGAAGTGTGAGCAATGGTTGAAAGAGGAGATAGAATCCTCGGTATGAAACCAGACTTGGGACTTAGTTCAGTTTCCTATAGATAAGAGAAAATTGTAGAATAAATGGGTTTACAGGTTGAAGGAAGAAGATGGAGGAAAAAAGTGGTACAAGTCCAGACTTGTTATAAAGGGGTTTGCACAAAAAAAAGGCATAGATTTTGATGAAATATTTTCTCCTGTTGTTAAAATTACTTCAATTAGGATTATTTTAATTCTATTGGAAGTAGAAGATTTGCATCTTTAATATATAGATGTAAAAATGACTTTACTCCACGGGGATTTGGAGGAAGATATTTATATGCAACAGCCACAAGGTCATGAGGTCAAAGGGAAGGAGAATTTAGTATGCATGTTGAAGAAGAGCTTGTATGGACTAAAAGCAAGCTCCAAGAAAGTGGTATTTGAAATTTGACAATTTTATTAAAGATTAAGGTTATAGTAGATGCCATTATGACCAGTGTGTTTATTTTAAGAGGAAATATAATGGAAGCTATATTATCTTGTTATTGTATGTAGATGGCATGCTTGTTGTAGGGTCTAACATGTAGGATATAAATATGCTTGAAAGTAAATTAGCTAATTCATTAGCGATGAAGGATTTGGGTCCAAATTAACATTCGGGGTGAGTACAAAGACATGGTGTTGGAGAGGTCTAGAATGAAAGATGAAAAACTAGTTAGTACACCTTTGGAAATCCATTTCAACGTAACTAAAAGATGTTTCCAAAGACATGAGAACAAATAGAATACATGTCCAAGGTCCCATATTCATCAGAGGTTGGTAGCTTGATGTATGTAGTGGTGTGCACAAGACCAAATATTGCACATGTAGTGGGAGTTGTGAGGAGGTATATGACCAATCTAGGTAAAGAGCATTGGGAGGAATGAAAGTAGATGTTCATTGTTTAGGTATTTGAGATGTACTAGTACTACTCATGCATTATGTTTTGGAGGTTTAACATTGTTCTAAAATGATACGTTGATTCAGATATGGAAGATGATAAATATAGAAGGAGGAACACCATAGGGTATTTTTTACTATAGGTGGAACAATAATAAGTCAAATTTAAAAACTACAAAAGGTTGTTTCACTTTCAGCAACAAAAGCAGATTATGTTGTTGCTACAAAGGCTAGTAAAGAAATTATTTGGCTACATAGGTTCATGGAGGAATTGTGTAAGAAGTAGGAGAATAGAAGGTTGTACAATGATAGCTAGAGTGACATTCATCTTGCAAAGAACTCAACTTTCCATTCTAAAACTAAACATATATAGCTCAAGTACCATTTCATAGGATATTTTTTGGAAGATGAATAGATGAAGTTGGAAAAGATACATACTAGCCAAAATCCTACAGACATGTTAACAAAGGTAGTAACCAGGGAGAAACTGAGTTCCTACTTAGTAGTTGGCCTTCAAGAATGTAGATGAAGATGAGAAAATTTCCAAGTCCAAGGTGGATCATAGTCCAGTAGATGCAATAGCGGTAGAGTTGTTGTGATCAGTCTCCAAGTGGGATATTTTTTGTTGTGTAGCTTGATTATAGTCTTCCTGATTTAGAGGTCGTTTTTGGATCCCAATGCTTGAAGGGTGAGGGGTATTCCCCCCCACTATTTCTTCCATATGGGTCTAAGGGGGCTATGTAGACAACCTTTTTGGAGCCCTCCTCAAAGAGAATTTTTTGGAAAAATTGCCTTGTAAAATGTTTAATTTTGTAGTCAATCTATATCGTTCATCATTAGATTACAAATATGACAATATAGATTATGTTTTTGTATTTTTTCCCTAAAATACAACCCTCTTTTAAAGAAGGAATTGTATTACAACTTAGTAGTGTGAGAGAGAGACCGTGAGAGAGTGAAGAGGAGATTGCAACAACTGTGTTGCAAGTTGTATCCCTTCATTTTGTTGGAAGGAATAAAATAAGGGACTGGTAGTTTCTTCGTGGATATATCCGATATCGGATGAACCACATGTATTGGTATCTCTCCTATATTTTGTTTTTATATGTTTTATTTGCGCATTTATTTTATATTTATTGATATATGGTCTTGCTTTTCTAACAAACCATTCCTCATATACATTACTCAGTAAACCTTTCTTCTAAAGGAAGGATTAACCGATACTCCCCATATACAATAGAAACAAAACATAACATATATAGGGATGATATACTAACACTTCCTAAAATTCTAGGGAAAGAAAACCCATTCCATTATGTATCTAGCAAACTTAATGAACAAACAATCATCATGAGAAATATTTGTTGATTCTTCGTCAAATATATTATCCAAAACATTTATCTAGCATCGGAAGAATCGATCAAACTTCCTAGATAGCCATACATTTTTATTTGGATCACCTTTTATAGCATACTATTATGTAGGAAATCTCTATCGATTTGTCATTTGCATGTCGACCCAAATGAAACTGATAACATGTAGCCATATCTTAAAAAATACTATCGCTTTGTTAGTATTATTCTTTTTACTAATATCATGTTTGTTTTTTATCATATAATATTACATAATTTGGTGACAACAATTTTCAATGGGTCATAATGTCCATTTTATTATCTCTCAGCCATTTCAGAGAAATTTCATTCCTTGAAATACTTCCAAAACTCAACATAGGACTAAGTGGTATTGATTGGTTTGACGAGATGGAAGAACTCAAAAATTTGTATCCGGATTTGTACCTCTACATATTTTTTGAGGAATTATAAATACAGATTGGCATCATCGTATATATAAAATAATTTCAAAAAGACAAGTTGCATGTTTGGGTAGAGGTTGTTGAAGGAATAATACTTCTCTTTATTACAGATGGATCTTCGAGTTTCTAAGTTTTGCCCTGAGTTGATGAAAATATTTGATGCACATGATGAAGTGTCTTGTGAAAAACATGGTTGGATATTGCCATCATGATCCAACAAATTGGGATGGATCCAGCATGGCCACACAATTGAAAAATGGAATTATGTTGGTATTTAAAAAAAGATTTACTAAAAAAAAGGCATCGTTGTCTCTCTATTACATGGATTTTAAAGAAAATCTGTTAATTGTTTATCATGAAAGTAATCTCTACTATCTTAGGAGAGCTAGCATATATGACTTGGAAAAGGATGCATTAAACCATCATCCATGCCTTTAAAAGAAATCCCTTCAAGGGTAAAAATGGAGAACACAAACATAAGTTTTGAGAAGTCAAAAATCAGTAACAAGAACAAATACCATATTTCCTTTTTGAAAAAGTCTTTTGCATTAATGTCAAATATATTACGCACCTATGAATATGAAATTTTGGAGAGTGAATGATGGTTTATCACTAGTCACAAATTTCACCACGACTCTTCGAGAGACAATTTTAACTCCGTTCAACTAGAAGACAAATGAACTTGTTCCTATGTAGAGAGAAAATCAAATTGAAATGGATATAGTGAATTTATATATCTTGAATGGCCGACAACACACTATATGTGCGTAGCAAAGGATAATAAAAAAACTGTCCTTTATATAGTGTTTTTTCCTTATATTCCAATATTATATAGTGTTTTTTTCTTATATGCCAATATTATTAAATTATGTGTAGGATGATGGGTTCAATATGTGTAGCAGTAGAACTAATGAGTTTACGTTGCATTTTTTTTTTCAAAATCAGATTTGATGATGTCCATGACTGACTAGATGTTGGTATACATAATCGGTTTAGGGTAGGCCAGAGACCATATGTTTGGAGAAACTTTAATTGCGCTTCAGACAGATGGACAGGCCATACAGAATAAATTATTGGGCACCAGCTCATAAAGTAGATCATGAGCTTACCATACCTTATGATATCATAAAATGGGTGGGTGGCATGCCATATTACAACTGCCTTGACTATTCCAACAATTTCTATCCACCTTGGGGAAAGCATTATATCCTGCATGGAGTGGAATGATGTGTATACCATTGAATATGAGAGGTATTTAGGTCAGATCCAATATCTTATCCATCATTATACATAACATTGAATGTTTCTTAGCACAGTGGATAATGCCAACTTTTATTTACTAATGGTTTTCTCACTTGTTGGTCACTAACGAAGATGTCAAATGTAATAATCTCCATAATCATTATCAATGTTTTTTTATATGCAAAATTTCGTTGTTTAACCTATGACTCTCCATTCTTCTTTCTTTGTGCAACCCTAGGAGCTCAATTGTCTTTGGAGAGTTTTAATGAAAATAAAAAGGAAGCAGATATGCTAGTGAGGAGGTTTTGGTACCATGACATCCTCTCATTTAACATTGCAAACTATCATTTTTCAGTTAATTGTCGATGTTATTGCAGTGATTAGCCCCACATACAAAGTTCCCTCTTATAGTGTAGTTAGGGGAAAGAGCTAGCTGTTGGATTTAAGTATGAAATTGTTAGGGGTGGAAGGATGACAATTCTCCTTATCAACTATCTAAGCTAAGTTATGTTTACTTGATGACCTCAAATATAACTATAAATGTTGTTTAATTAATTAATTTAAATTATTTTCATTATAAATTCGATTAATTTGCATATAATGATTGATTAATTAAACAATAATTGATATATAAAGTCTTCAACTTTAGGGTGGAAATTTAATTGTATCCTTCTTGATCTCAAAGGAAATTAGATCATTGAGCATTGAGTGCCCAACAAATAGTGAAACTTAGCATTCGCTACTTGTTAGGAAAACGAAATTGTTGATAAGTAGAATGATAGGGCCTATAACTTTTATTTAGACTTTGTGATTGTTATTAGATCCTTAAAGTATGGTAGTATTCCTTCTTCTCCTAGGGTTGTCATATCAATCCAACAAACAACCTTTTGGATTTCTTAATGTTCGGGAGTTTCTTTCTATCATGTCAAATCCCATATACTCCATGGAAAACATTGGTGCCTTAGGATGGGAGAAAAAGAATGAAATTGAAGTAGAGGAGGAATGAGAGCATAGTTCAATGTCTAATTACCTACTAGTTAAGTCGTTTTGTAAGACAAGGGGTAGATATTAATCTACCCTCCTAATAAGGATTGTATCAAAGTAGGGGATTTTCCATCTCCCATATACCCCATCTATGAACAACTATGGAGGAATTGAGGAATCCATAAATATTGCTAACTTTCCATCCTTCCTTATTTCATAAACTCAATATTCAAGGTCATGTATGTTCATCATATCCAATGTGTGAATACATGGAAATAATGGTGGATTTTTTATTGATGCACATGCAATGCCTCTGCATTTAAGGGTACAATTATGGAAGGTATGAGTTTCATTCTTTTCACTTGAGTTTTCTTTTGGTCTATGATTTAGTGGAAATTATACTAGTAGTAAGTTCCCTTTTGTCATACATTTGGAACAGAGTTTATTACAATGATTGCACCCTCGTCTCCACCAATGAGCCTTTTTGCAATTGCTATTATGTTTTTAAGGGAAAGGGCATGAAATTTGTGGAGACCTACAATGCCATGTCAAGGAAATTGCAAATATTTACTAGATTATTACCAAGGGTTCCATGTAAAATGAGAAATAGAAAACCTAATTCAAATAAAAATCTAAGGAAGATAACTAAGATTGGGACAATTGTCTTATCAAATATGTTAAGAATATTTTGGATTTACATGATTGAGAGTGTTAGCCCCCAATATTGAAAGTTAGAATCTTAAGGCCAACACATATATTTTTAACAAAATTCAGTTGAGAAGAGGATTTCCACATGCCTTAACATTGAATCCAATAATTATTGGTGGAAATGGAAGACACTCAAAACACCATTTTAATTACTATATGTATCTAGTAGATGAAGCAAAATTGGAAGAATCCAATATATATATATATATATAATAAGGGACCTCGTGTTATAGCTATGCCATGAAATAAATCCTCAGGAGTGACCATTTACAAATACAAGAAGGCTATTGATTGTTGCTTTGGTAGAGTTGAGATCAATGGACCATAACCCATCTCAAGGATTCTATACTGGAAAATAGTAGCATGTACCTTGATATCTTGAGGTGGACTTTTCAACACCTTCCCAAAGAACATATGTTGAGATCCCAATATTTAAATGAGAAAGATATGCAAGTGAATTAACCTAGGTTCCTCATTATTTATCTAGTGGTATTGATGGCCAACAACCCATCCTGAGACTTTAATAGAAAGTATATGCACAATCTCCTTAGCATCCTAGGGTAAAATTCTAAATATCCTTTCAAATAAAAGGTTTTACCAACTTGGGACCATAAAAAGGAGTAGCACACACCTTAACATCCCAAGGTGGACTCAGAAAATCCCCTTTCAAGGCATTTTCCTTGCATTTTTGGCAGTGAATGTAGCAGATTTCCAAACTCATAGAGATTGAGTTAAGATTTGTAATGGTCCAAGAAACACCATGAATTGAGTTTGGATGGAAAAATTGTTCCCTCAAGAGTTGGCGTGGCAACTAGCCTCCTCGGGGCTTACATTTCTTTTGTCGTGTCATTTCCTAGGGTTAGGGTTTTGGATATTTAAGGTCTTTCATCATAGGGAATCATACTTTATGTTACAATGTACTTTTGGCCTCTTGTAATATTTTCTTGTGAATGAGAATAGTTGACAGATTTCTCTTTAGAGATAAGCTACCATTATTCTAGCTAGTATGTATTACTTTGTATTTTACATCCCTTTTCCATTTCGTTCATGTGGGTTGGTGCAAGATAATGAGGGTCTCTTTTGATGTGTTAGATGCAATAAAAAAAAAAAAAAAACAGGAATCCCTGAAATTACATGGATATTTGAGATACTTACACAATGAATATTGCTTTGAGTAAAAAATCTGAAATGTAGGAAATTGAATCACATTTCCAAATATATAAATTTTATCTATTTTCATAACTATCTCGAATTTGATATTTTACAACATGTACTTTTTTATTTGGGGGAAAAAGATAAGGTATATGTCTTTGTGGGTGCACAGTTTGAGTTCCTAAACGATTGGATCAACCTACAAAAATTCGTAGAAATGTAGAGAACAAATAGTACTAGTGTAACACTATTTTTTCAAAATCCCATGTCCACCTACCTAATTGTGGAGAAACTTTAATTGTGTTCCAGACAGATTGACAAGACACACAGAATAAATTACTAGGTGCCAACTAATATAGTAGATCATGAGTTTACCATATCTTGTGATATCATAAAATGGGAGGGTGGCATGTCAAATTGCATTTCCCTTGACTATTCCAACAAATTAGGTGGAGACTTTACCCATGACTATCATTTAACACCCCTGGCCTAGACTCCTAGTCTAGTTGGGTCCAAATGTAAATATTGACAATGAATGCCCAAGAGGCTGGATAATTTGTATTTTGTTATTATTAATATAAAACTCACAATTGACTGAGAGGAGGCACAATAATGAAATGATTGGGGAATTAGGTATTCACCAAAGGTGGAAAGGGGGTTTAGAAATGTCCTAGTTGGGGAAATCATGCTATAACCTTACCCTTAAACCATGATTTAACATTAATCCATTTTTATTAGCCTAAATACATGTTTAATGTTAATATGGGGCTTAAGTGTGATTACAAAGGTTAATTAAAAGTTAATGAAAAGGAAAGGACTAGTTGGTGGGGAGAGACCACATTCCCTGCAAATTGCATGTAAAGAAAAGTGAACAACATGTTAAGTTCTAGAGAGAGAGTTGATGCAACGGGAGGAGAAGAATTGGTTTGGAGAAGAACAAAAGATAGCATAATAGTTCCTTAACCAAGGAAAATTTTCTGATTGAAACATGTTGTTGATTCTATCCAAACCAACATTCCTCAACCTATGAACCCGATTAAGAACCGGTATCTGTTGAATTATAACCATGTTTTCCTTGGAGTGTTCCAATGAAATTGAAAATAGTGTATGAAACTGCCTTAGTGGAATTCAGAGCACTTTGAGAAGCGATGTGTCTCACTATAGTGTTGATAAAAGGAATCTTGGAAGGTGGAAGGCATTATTTGGCATGGAATTGGTTGTAATCCAATTATCTTGATTGTTGAGTGTTAAATTTTTTAGAGAAACCATGGAGTTGGTGAGAAACCTGAATGGTGAATGCTTGGGTATCAGTTCGGTGGTGGTGTTCTGCTAAGAGATAAATTAACAGAATTACCTATGGTTGGGTGGAGCATGCTTCACACATAGTTAGTTTCCCAATTCAATTGTTTTTGGATAAGTTACATTGTTGGTAAATAAATTGTTATTTTACAATGTTAATTTGTATTTTGATACAACAATAATGTTTCATGCTTGTTTATCCATGAATGGAATGTACTTGGAGTAATTGCATTGTTCTATTGAATTCGCAAATGGCTACATAATTTTGGTTTTAAGGAATTGATTGGATAAAGATTAAAAGGAAAATTCATAATCCTTATGTTTTTCTTCTGAATTGTTCATGTTCAATGCGACAAATTGAATAAGGTTCTAGAATGTTTTTTATTTGAAAGTTATTTGGAAAAATTTTCAATCAAATACCATATTTGAGAGTTGTCAAGTTGTGTAAGTAATGTCATTTAGACTAAATGGTTGAAGAATGCCTTTGCTTATGAGTTTTTATAAACCAAATCTAATGAGGCATCAAGCCTAAAACCTTTTTGAGTTCTAAATAAGGTTAGGCTAGTGTTTTCCAAATATCCAAAGGTATGATAAATATTGAATATCCTCATATGATGACAAGCGGGGCCTCAATCCCTTTCCAAGTTTACTATATGTTTCCTTAGATAACAAAATCAACGAGAGAATGACAATGTCGAAAATTGTTTCTTAAACCTAAAATGGGATATTTGAGGGAAATCCAAATAGTTTCTTAAACTTGATGATCCAACCAGCAGTTGGCATGTTGTCGAACTTCGAAAAATTCTAGCACTTCAACTACTTCAACTACTATGACTGCTTCAACAAGTTTGAACCTCGATACAACAGACCTTGAACCTCGATAAAATTTCAATAAAATGAGTCAACCATAATGGTTGACTTCACATATTTGTCATAAAAAACTATTGTTTTTGTTCGTATTTTCAACATATATCCCTGTGTTTTTACTCAATTGTTTAGCAGGAGGGATCGTTGGATGCATAATTTAATTCTGCATCCAATGAGTACCCACACTGCATACTTTCGACGGACCCTGCTACCCCAAAAATAAGAAATATCTGGAAAACGTGATGTTGACATCATCACGTTTTTCGGGTATTTCTTATTTTTGGGGTAGCAGTGTCCATCAAAAGTATGTCTTATGGGTACTTAATGGATGTAGAATTTAATTTTGCATCCAATGAGTCATCGCACTCAAAATTTGAGTAAAAACATAGGGAGATGTGTTGAAAATATGAACAAAAAAGTAGTTTGTTTCTTTCTTCCTCCAAACTTAATAAATATTAGTTTATTATTTTCCTTAGGAGGTCCATTTTAGACCTCAAATTTCCTCTAATGTTTTGCGTTCAACATGCAACATCTTGGCATGCCTTGTTGGCACCGAGGACTATCAAACATCGACATAATGTCTCTTTCTTCCAGTCGTCTGCGATGGTTGAACTTCTGAACCATTATAACTTCTTTCGTAACTGAATGTAACGGGTAATCACCCAAGCATCTCAGCATTTTATATAAACATGTACACTATTGTAGCAATCAGCCACCCTTCATAGAGAAGAAGTAATATAGAAATTGGTCTGAATTCTTGCATATTGTTTGTGTGCATACTTTCTGTTGACATGGTGTATTTCCTGCTTTACTTGTTCTTTTTCTTGCTTCCGCCATAATAGTGCTTGACTCATTCAGTTGACTGCTGTCACCAACGTGCACTTGATAACGACCTAGATCATTGGTATCAGAGCTTGATCTTGTTCAGAGCTTAAGTTACATCAGCACTTCCATCGAAGTTATTTAACTTATACATGTTCAAACATGCTCGCAAACTTAGCAACAAAAGTAAACACTTCCTTCGAATTCAAAAAATATGGCTGAAGAAAAATATGATAGACATGCAACTGACGAGACAAAGAAACTCGTAGAAAAAGAATTGTCTCACCAACGGATCGAAATGTTTGCCTAGTTCAGAAAGATTCTCATGCGATTTGCTTCGAACTCTGAGGAATCCTCGACGTGACCTCACTCCGATAAAATCATCCCCTTCAAAGTAAAAGTGAATATGTACATACCGAATATTGAAGACAAGATTGACGTGGCATCCATTCACAATTAGGTACAAGAACTAGAATCTTACTACTCCATGAATAAACTCTTTGAAGCAGAAAATATCACCATTGCATCCTTGAAGATGTCAACCTATGTACACTGTTGGTGGGAGAATTTATCAACAAAAATGGAAAAAGAAGGCGACCCCATAGACACATGGGTAAAAATTTTCGAATACATCCGAAAGGATTTCTACATGCCCAAGTATCGTGAACAATAGTATAAGAAGTGGCAGCAGCTAAGGCAATGGAAAGAATAGTCTATGCAGAGTTACACTGACGAGTTCTCTCGACTTATGGCTAGACTTGGCATCCAAGAAGACAGAAAATTGCTTGTCCTGAAGTACGTTAGTGGATTATCCCCGTACATTCAGCAAGAGATGGAGTTTCTGGCTGTGAGTATGCTTACGGATGAATTTCATTATGCCAGCAAGCTTGAAGCTTAACAAAAAGGAAAAGCATGTTTTTTGAACGAGCCAATAGGTCGAACATCCAACAAGAAGTCATCAGTCGACTTCAACAAGTCAACGCATCCTTCTCAACCGACTCCGCTAAATCCTGATTATCATAAGAATAACTTTCAGACTAATAAGAATGATCAGAGAAAACAAGCTCCTACCGGGAAATGGTGTGCTTATCATAATTCAGCATGGCATGATACATCAGAATGCAAAGCTCAGAAGATATTTTTGGAAAAATTGTCGACCTCTAACTTGTCCGACAAACCCCTGGTAGATAATGCTCTATATGCATCAACCCTCTTGGCTTCGATTTTGACCACTCCGACAGAATTGACTCTTATCAATGAGGAGGAACGAGAGCGCATGTTCCATACACATATATGGGTTCAGAAAAATCCATTACATCTGATTGTGGATAATGGTAGCCAGAAGAGCTTCGTTTCTGAATATATTGTGAATAAACTTGGTCTTTTCACCACTTCATATCCTCATCCTTACAATATTAGTTAGATGAAGGACAGACAAGATCTAAGGATCACATGCCAATGCAGACTCACCTACTTCATTAAGAATTTTGAAGATGAAGTACTCTGTGATATGGCACCGCTTTTCGTAGCCGATGCCTTGTTTGGAAAACCTTACTTGTGGGATTGACATGGTACATATTAGTCATGAAATCCAAAGGTGATTGTCAAAATTCAAAATCAATGGTATGGCATACCAGAGAGACAACCCACGTCAATGTTTCCTATGATAACTACCAAACAAACAAAGAATCTTATCAACCATGCCCAGAAGTTCACATTAATTATGATAAAGCCTCAGCATTCCAGAAATTCTGCATCATCAAGTTGACTCACCGACCAGTGCAGATATTTACAACAACAACAGATCAACCACATTCTTAAGGAATATCAGAACGTATTTCAAGATCCGAACAAAGTACCTCTACATTATCAGGTAAAACACTCCATTAAACTTGTTCCTGGTTCTTCATTACCTAATGCCTCTATTTACAGAAGATCCATTCTCGACAACAAATAGATTCATAGTCAAATCTAGTATTTGATCGACAAGGGTCATATGCACCCAAGCTCATCTCCTTGTGGAAGTCCATTTTTCCTAGTTACAAATAAAGACGGGACTTGGCACATGTGTATCGACTATTGGGTTCTCAATAAGATTTTGGTAAAGAACAGATACCCTCTTCCACAAATATATGAACTCATCGACAGTCTCAAAGGGGCTAAGTTCTTTACGAAACTCAACCTTAAGTCGGGATATCATCAAATTCCGATCGATTCCACCGATGTATGGAAAATGACTTTCAAGTCCAAGGAAGGAATTTTTGAATAGTTATTCATTCCTTTCGGCTTAACCAATGCACCTGCAACCTTCATGAGATATATGGATGGCCTTCTATGACCTTTCATCGGTAAGTGTTTCATCATCTATCTCACTGATATTTTTATTTTCAGTCAATCATGAGAAGAACATGTCAAACAACTTTGACAAATCTTCGACACTCTCCAACAACATCGACTATATATGAACATGGAAAAATGCTCATTTGCGATGACCAGCATCAAATATTTGGGGTATGTAATTAACTCTGTAGGCATTCATGTCAACCCAGAAAAAAGTACATCCTCAAAGATTGGCCCATTCCTCAAAACATTCATGAACTGAGAATTTTTCTTGGTTTAGAAAATTTCTATTGGTGGTTCATACTTGGCTTCAGTCACATCGCATGGCCTTTGAATCAGATGACTAAAGGAAAATGGGAAAATTGCCTTCAAATGGACACCGACACAACAACAATCTTTTGAACAGCTCAAAAAAAATATTTGTACTGCACCAGTACTTGTGTTACTTCATTTTCATCAGCCTTTTTAGATTGAGATGAATGCATCAGACTATGCTCTTGGTGCAGTAATCACTCAGTCAGGTCACCCAGTCGCGTTTCATTCTGAAACTTTCAACGACATTGTTAAAAGGTATTCGACGTATGAAAAAGAAATGTACGCCATTGTGCAAGCTCTTAAGCAATGGAGACACTACATTCTTGGTAAGGAAACAATCATCCTCAGTGACCATAAACCTTTGCAGTTCGCTCCATCCCAGTCGAAACTACAAACAAGTCAAGTGGATTAATTACCTACAACGGTTTCAGTTGGTAATTAAATATTGGAAAGGAAATGCAAATGCCATAGTCAATTGTCTCAGCCAACCACAAAGTTAATCTATTGTCTACAGTGATGAGTATGCAGGGTTACGACACCAATGCTTGGCCACAATTATATTCTGTATACTGCGACTTCTCCGCAATTTATCGACAGCTTCAGGCCGACACGATGTGTGTTATTGACTACTTCCTGAAGGACACCTTGTTATACAAGCTTTGATAGATTTGTGTACCAACCGGTGAGCACCAACAAAAGCTCATCTGGGATGTGCATGACATTAATACTACAGGACATTTTGGAGTCACAAAAACACTTATTATCCTCCAGAAGTATTGTCACATGCCCCAATTTGCAAAACATTTTATGTTTTAAGAAACATTATGTTATATTTTATTATAAATTTTGTAATCAATGACCAAGTGGGGTCAAGGATAATTTCATGTAATTGCTGAATATTTTATTAATTAATAAATGAAAGGTGAGACAACAACGTAAGGAAGCTATTCAATGAGTGTTTTACTAGTCACTTGGTGGAGTAGGTTGGGTTGAGAGCAGATTGACACTTTGCAGCATCCTCAAACTACTTCTAGATGTTGCAAGAGGAAACTTCCCTATTTTTATGGTCATGTTCCCCAAGAAAGTGGAACAAGAGCAAGTGGCTCATTAAGTGAAACTAGGCATGCTAATAAAACTTCCCATTGAATACAGTTGAGGCTGCTCATTCTTGACTTGTGGACATTTTGAGTGAATTAAGTGCACAAGAAAAATTCAATGGAGGGGACTAGTTGAAGTATGTTTTGAGTGGAAAGTGCTGAAGACCTGAACTAGTGCAGCTATTCTAAGCTGATTTCATACTGCTGCATGCAGAACTGATTGACTGCTGAACACTCAGTAGAGTTGCATAGGACTATTAAACTACATCTCACACCCAGTACTTCTACCATGTGGACCAGGAGACAAGATCAGGGGTCCTGATATTTGCAGCCCAGGTTTTCTCCAGGAGTTGATTTGGAGGAACAGGTTCCTTAAGTTGTTCTCACCTCTTCTATATTTCCAGGTTCTACATGATTTATCTAGCTTTCTAATTGTTTATTTACGTCTATAAGTATTGATTTGAAGTAATATTATGTTATGCTTATGTTCTATTACTGCTAGGGTTAGTTAAAAGAAATACTTTTACTATGAAAAGATTGTGAAATACTGGATTAGATAGATTAGGGTAAATGATTAGAAGAATTTCCAGTTTTACTGATAGATAGAAAAAAATACGTAACTGTATTTTTCCACACCTTTTTTTTAAGGTGGTACTCTATTACAATAGTATAGATTAACTTCAGATAAAGAATCAAATGAAGTATGCATGAATGTGTTTTATTACCTTTTACATGTTTGGTTAAAGTTATTCATATGTATGTTTTCCTTTCTATCTTTAAATGTGTTACTTAGACAGAGTATCTTATAATAACATAAACAAATTTGTCTCCAGGAAAGATATATATATAGTCTGTGTGTTTAATTACACAGTAGATATAATATATCACAGTAAGCTTATTACTATAGTAATTACAGACTTTATAAAAACAGAAATTAAATAAGCAGGCTAACTAAAGAAACAGTAAAATAAGGCTAGAAGTTTATTAAGATAACTTCATCATTAAACTGAGTAAAATGAAAACTAGAATAACATTATAATCAAATACTAACTATGTATTTTAAACTAAGAGTAATTAGGTTTTATAAATAAAACCTATTTAAAGGAACTGTAAAATATAAATAACATTACCACCTCTTTTACTAACAGAGGGGTTATTCATTTCACTCATAAACAAATTAAAGCTTACATACTTCATTTATATAACCATAATCATTGAATAGATGAATATATAAAATTTAATACATCATCCACAAGAAACAATAATAAAACAGTTTTGGGTAAATATAAGCTAAAAAGTAAATAAAAAACTTTCAATACATTTTAACCCAAGAAAATAGTAAAGATTCAGGAGGTATTATTCACTCCTTGTTCTTCTATCTATTTACTGACAGTAATAATCAATTTATGTTCTAAAACCCATTGTCTGAACATTTAGTTATATTTTTAAACATAATCAAAATAAACATCAATTTACAGTAAATAAAACTGTTTAGGATAATTTAAACAGATTTGAAGAAAAATAAGAACTGATAAGAATTGTATAGTTGCTCTCATATTCTTAAAACCACAATATATTTATGTTATCAAAAATATAAGTACAACAGTAAGCTTCGAGCTTATTTAAAATAGAAATAACATCTAAACCCTAGTACCCATTAATCATATCAATTATAGCCCTATGACCTTTTACAAACAGAGTCAGGCGAGACCGAGGCTTACCAGATTGGATACGAAGTCTAGAATCCCTACGTAGAAACTTTATGGTGTAATTCTAGCACAGACCCTTCACTCATAAAACTGCAAGAGTGTAATAAACATTAATTGAGAAATGTATATAAACTACAAAGCTAATAATTTATGAACTAGTGAAAGAATAGTTATGAACCAAAGTAACTTCCTCACCTAAAGAAAACGACCTCGGCCTCGATCTGGGTAACGAGAACATACCCAAAAAACCAGAGCATTAATGCTAAACAACGAAGGAAGAACTGTTGGGAAACCCTAGTCACGAATTTTGGGCATGCCGCAGTACGAAGAAGCTCTGTCCAGAAAAACCCCAACGCAAAATGTGCCAGCCCAAAACCAAAAACTATGATGAGATAGAGTATAAAAATCACACAGTAGAATCGGCAATGAAGACAGTTAACCCCTACAACACTGAAATCAACAGTCAAAAATCACACTACGAAAGTTCAAGCGTCGATCTCGTGTTCACTACACCAGAGCTTGAAGGATACACTTGCAGAAGCAAGGTATCAACAAGAGTATCGTTTACAGAGCTAGGTAATGGTGACAAAGGGTTCTTTCACACCAAACAAAAGACGAAATCCATGTGAACATCTTTACACAGAGGAAAAATGAATTGTCAAGGAGGCTTACACACAGTGGAGTGACAGTAAGGCCATGCGACCATGAGCCTACAGCTCGTCCACTCCACAACAAAGACAAGACAAATGCAACTTTTTAGGGTTTTAGTATAGTTTTATACTACATCTAAAGTCAACAAAAACCTAATCATCGAGCTTCGACCACGTGGCAGCCCAATTATTTGAGCAATGTGGGTTTGTAATATAGTTCAAAACCCCTATGGAACAACCTGCACACATTAACAAATTGTATAGGAACTTGGGTTACAATAATTTACATAACTTTCATTATATTATGACTCTAACGAGTATTGTAGGGAGGTAAAAATTTATACTAATGTTTATATCCATGTTTTGAAACTTTTGGAAATGGGTAAATAGTCCTACAAGACTTTCTTCAACTTGAATTGCTTAATGAACAACAACTTATGAGCAAACATACCATTGTAGAAGACCTGGTAAAGGCTTAATATTTATGTATATGAGGTTATAAGTATAGAAAGATGTATAGTTTGATTTTTGATAATCTAGGTATTAAACTTAGATCCAGGTATCACCTAGTGAGATAAAAATCATATAAATGTTAAGTTGGTTAGTCTTGTTTTGTAGAAAGTAATCTTTTACTTCTTTACCCAAATAGTAGTAATACTATTTTTTCAAAATATAAAATTTGTATTATTACTTCCCTATCTAGTAAGTACTAGAACAATTTAGAAGAACTATCTTATACACTAGGTATTATTTCCATGTGTGAACAACCATCAATGTGCTTTATCACCATACTTAGATCATAGGTTTTCCTAGGTTTATTTAACTCATTTTTGTGGAAAAAAATACTCTTGAGTTTAACTTAGCATCAAGTAAATACACAAAGGAATCTGGTTTACAAGATTCCTTTCACTAGAGTTACATACAGATATTAAAACTGAAAATAGAATGATGAAAGTTAAATGAACAAGTTATGGTTATAGCAAAATAGAAGGGCAAGTGGACTAGGTTCAGTTTACTAAAACTACTTTTATTCTAGAAACTTTTTGGAACATAAATATACAGATCAATGATACCTCATTTATTTCTCAAAGCTATAAAATAAATAAATTTACTAGCATTCTATTTTATTCTAGTTGAGATAATAATCTCGATCTGGAAACTAGTGACAAAACGTCTTACCTGTAAGGACCTATAAAACTTAAGCATCACTTCACTGCATTAGCTATAAGTTAAGTAAGCCTCAATCTCAACTGAAGTTCTTTCCTACTTTCATAAAATAGTGAAATAGACTTAACTGTTGTTCCAAATCATAATAGGCTAAATCAAATCCTTATTAATGAAATTATGAAAACAAACAATAAGTATGCAGAATTAGATATTAACAAAAGAATCAGTTTCTAGTTTAAAATTGTTTAAGGTAACCGTTAACAGTTAATTGTTCCTATGTAGTGACGACTGCAGACATTTTATGTTATATGAAAAATTTTAAATCTTTACAAATTTTTGGAGTATTACAAGTATTTTTATTGGCCCTCACTTAAATATGACATCAACAAGTACATTTGATCGTGTGTGGGTTTTCCCTTTTCTAAACCACTGAATCGACGACAATGACTGTACACACCCCTACCAGTTCCTAGTCAACCATGGGAATCTATTTCTATGGACTGCTTGATGGGATATCCTACTAAAAAACATCAACATGACACAATATTTGTAGTAGCCGATAGATTTTCCAAGATGGCTATACTTATACTAGCCAAGAAGACTACGCTAGCACAACGAACTACCCATCTCTTATTTGAATGTGTTTGGAAGCATTATGGACTCCAAATGACCATTATCTCTGACAAAGATTCTATATTTGTCAGCACCTTTTTGAAAACTCTCTGGAAACAGCTTGACATGATACTTTCTTTGTCGACAACCTTCCATCTGCAGACAAACGAAAAAATGGAATTCGTAAATCATTTGGTAGTACAGCTGCTTCGTATGTACAACCACAAGCATCATCAAACATGGTATGCCATCCTTCCATACATACAACCCAACTACAATCGTTCTCAACACAATTCTATGGGCAAGAGTCCATTTGAGATCTATTATGGAGTTCAACCCTTAGCGTCCATAGACTTGATTAATTCCTCGACACAGTCGAATGACACCGACTTCGAAGGAAGATAATTTTAGAAAGATTTAAAGTTCAGAGATCAAATCTACAACATCTAGAAGCAAGCACATGAAATTTTTCAGCAAGCTAATGAAAAAGCCAAGGCTCGAAACAACAAGCATCGTACTCCTCATTCATTCCAAATTGGTGATTAGGTATGGTTACATCTAAAGGAGCACTTCACTAGCCTATATAGAAAGATGAAACCTTTGCTCTATGGTCCTTATAGTATCCTTAAAAACATTGGTGAAAACACTTTTCATCTTGACATTCTTGCATTCCTTGGTCTCCATCTAGTATTCAATGTAGATCCAATTCAACCTTACCGTGCACCATTGTTGGAACAGAATGACTTGCATATAGAAAAACCTGAAGACATCCATCCAAATGTTCTAGAACCTCTTCTTTGTGACACCATTGTGGGACTACGCGTACACCATACAAGGACGAACTCCATTCCCTTGTTCCAAGTGGCTAAATATGGACAGATCCCCGCGCAAGGAAAATAGTACTCTGCTACTGAAGTAGCCAACAATTTTCCTCACCTAAACAAATACGCAATGGATACCATTGTTTCTTAAGGAAGGAGGAATGATCCAACCAATAGTTGGCATGTTGTCGAACTACTCTGACTACTTTGACAGGTTCAACATCGGCTTCGACAAGTCCAAACCTAGACACGAGTGACCTTGACAACCTCGATAGGTTTCATGTTCCACATATAATATCTTGACATGCCTTGTTAGCACCGATGACTGTTGAACATCGACAAAATGTATCTGTCTTACAGTCACCAGCGACGGTTGAAATTTTGAACCGTTATAACTTATTTTGTAACTGAATGTAATGGGTAGTCACCCAAGTGTCTCATCATTCTATATAAACATGTACACTATTGTGACAATAAACCATCCTTCATAGAGAAGAAGTAATATAGAAATTGGTTCGAATTCTTGCATAGTGTCTGTGCGCATACTTTATGTCAACATAGTGTATTTCTTGCTTCACTTGTTATTTTCCTTGCTTCCACCATAATAGTGCTCAACTCATTCAGTTGACTCTTGTCCCAGTTTGCACCTAGGCATGATTTGGATCACTTGAAATGGGATATTCTTGAGAAATCCAAACAATTTCTTAAACCTGAAATGGGATATTCAAGGGAAATGCAAAAGCTTCTTACAATTTTACATCCACATTGCACAGAGTGATTTCTCCCTCTCAAGTGTTTTACGAGATGCATTTGTGCTTCGGAAAATGATACTTTGTTTACCATTTATACAGAGTAAGGGTATTTTTTGAGCTATTTTTTATCTCTAATAAAGGATTCTAGGCATAATTCATTGTTTAGCAATGCCTATATGGGAAATACTAATTCTATCCCAAGTTCTTGGTTTAGGGCAATTGATTTTGGTCATTTCTCATCATTAATTAGATATGTTATTGTTATTGAAAATACTTAATTAGAGAAGATAGGTGTATTGAAGTCTATGAATAAAAATCATGAGTATCATTCATAAGGAGTATAACATGAAATAAATAAATGAACCTGCAATTTAAATGCAAAATTTAGCTTACCAAAATATAGCTTATTGTAAGTAAATGGACTTTCAATTTCCATCCTGCTAATGGACATATGATAATCAGAAGAACATTTGCAATCCAAAGCATAAAAATAATTCTAGTTGAAATCAAACATTACATATAGCAAGATTAATATAATGTATAGAAACGAGGCTGGTCCAAGTCCAAAAAAATTTGTGATTACTTTACATTTCAGTTCTACTATCAAATTTGGGGTTTGTTGAATAATATGTTTCCAAAGAAGAGGCATAATAAATAAATTGTAATAGAATATTTTGTATATGTTTAAATTTCTATAATATATAAATATAATATTTCATGGTTGGTATGAAATGGAGAGGTTGTAAATATTCCTATGCCATAAATGATGGTATTTGATTAATTTTGCATGGGAGGGGTCAATAGATTTTTTTATCTGAAAAGAACAAAGAACAACAAAATCATAGAATTGTGTGTAATAGCATGAAACTCATTATTTACTTGAACAAAGATTCTAGTGATATAACCAATAGAATAATAATAAGGAATATTAAGTGTGCAAAATTCACTTCTATATCTTATAATTCTAAATGCTTGATGTTTTGAATTCCTTCAATGTTTGTTTAATTCGGTGGCATAGTGTTCAAATTTCATATGCTTTGCTATATATCATTAGTGTTAATCCAAATTATCATCAATGGAATATGCAAAATCACTGAAAGAAACACAATCACAAGATAAACACATATTTATCTTGGGAAACCCTCAAGGGGAAGAAAACCCAACAAAACTTCCTCTATATAGATGTATAATATAAAACCCCAAAACAGGTGCTCCTTCTCCTTGCTGATATTTCTCCCTCTCTCTCCTATACCTTATACACAAGTGAGTGTGTGTGTTCAAATGAGGAACACAACTCCTCTATTTATACTCTTCCTGTCACTTGAATTTTACCCTAACAAGTCAGCCCCAACAAACTTACTAGGACGACTTCACCTAGGAAGGCATAAAACACTATTATATTATATTCAAGAGGGTACTATTGACCCAAATTACAATGGAGGTTATACCTCATGACTCTATGATGACCAAATACAATAGTAACATCCTGTAGGAGGATTAATACATCTCCTTTGGGTTACATCAGTAAAATACATTTAGAATATTCTTCGAAGTTACAATATTTCAAAACTCCCCATTAACAATAAGGGCATTCTATTGACAACAACATCATCAACTATAAGAGAAAGGAGAGAGAATGTTCAATAGTATCAAGGTAATGCATCAATACGTCATAGGAATTTTTCAACAATCATCGGCAACTAGAACATCTTCAATATCTTCATTACTGGAACACCATCTTCTATAGCATTGAGTCTTCATCTTCTGCAACACTCAATCACTTGTTCCTTTACAGCAACACTTTGATATTCATCTTCTTGCGGCACTCGATCACTCGATTCTTTGTAGAAACACTTTGATATTCATCTTCTTGTAGCACTCGATCACTCGATCCTTTGCAGCAACATTACCTGCAATACACATGATCTCTTTATGGGATGATCAATCCCTATCACTTTTGGACATCAATAAAAGGATGATGTAATCCTCATCAGTCTACTCCCCTTTAACAAGGAGGGTCGACATCATCGACCATTTGGATCATCCACAAATGAATGTAGGACCACATCGTTTGCAAATGAATGCATATCTCGTTCACAAATGAATACAGGACCACATTGTCTACAAATGAATGTAGATCTCATCCACAAATGAATGCAGGACCACATCATCTGCAAATGAATGCAAATATCATCCACAAATGAATGTTGTTCCACATCGTCTGAAAATGAATGCAGATTTCATCTGCAAATGAATGCAGGACCACATCATCTGCAAATGTATATAGATCTCCTCCACAAATGATGCAGGACCACATCATCTGCAAATGAATGCAGATATCGTCCACAAATGAATGGAGGACCACATCATCTGTAAATGAATGCAGATGTCGTCCGAAAATGAATGTAGAACCAAATTGGCCCAAAATGAATGCAGGACTCATCATAGACCATCCTTAGCAGCTTTCTAGTGCTAGGACCACTCTCAAGAGAGTGTTCTTGTCTATGACACCATCCTACAAGTGAATGTAGGATCACTCTCTAGAAGAGAGTATCATCTGCAAGACCATCCTCAGATGGTAAGGGATAGGACCACGCTCATTAAGAGAGTGTTATTTTCCGCAAGACCATCCTCAAGAGAGGATACTATCATCCACAAGTAAATTTAGGACCTCATCAGCATCTACGAGCGCATGAGTCCTTTTTTGTACTAGCGTATGACTTCCATCTCACTTGCAATGATAGTATTACGATCACTCCCCCTTTCTAGTGAGGTCCTTTCAGATTACACCAAGATTGTCACTGAAGTATTCAAACTTTACTTGAGAAAGAGATTTCGTCAATACATCATCAACTCGCTCATCAGTACTCACATACTGAAGTTTTATAACCCCCTTATATACCATATTGCTTATGTAAAAATATCATATTTATATGTGCTTTGATTTATCATGGAACAAAGGATTCTCTGTCATCTTTATACAACTCTGGTTGTCACATAAAATCATTGTGGTTTCCAAATCCAATTCAAATATACCTGACATCAACTTATGAAGCCATATGGATTCACAACTAGCAGAACATGTTGTTGTGTTCTTCACTTCAACCGTACTAAGAGAAACATTGGACTGTTTATTTCTAAACCATGAGATCAAGGTGGATCCCAAACAATAACATACACCTGAGGTTCTCTTTCTGTCTGCAACAGTTCTATCTCAATCCAAATTCGTATATCCCTACAATACATAGTCGTGATCTCTATGATAGCATAGTCCAAAGTCTATCGTAACTTTCATGTACCTCATCACATGCTTTGCAGCTTGTTACAGCTGATTTTACCACACATGGTGGATCACACCTTTATGGCCTTCGTTGTCCTTCTGCAGGCTCTTTAGACCCCATGGATGATTTTTTTACCTTTGATGTTTCCAAGATCATCCCTAGAAACATGTCTTATTTTCTATACACGAATTTTAAACCTGTTCTCGCGTATATACGCGGATTTGACCCTCAAACCCGCATACATCGGGATGTGTGCAAAATTCCAAATAGTTTTGGAGTTTTCCTTTATGTGGATCCGAGTCACTTGTCTCTTGGCCTTCTATATGCCTTGAGATCGCTCGGATTTGACCTTTCATTACCCCATTGAAGCACTATATAAGGAACCCTTTGGATACATTGAAATGGGAGGAATTGAAGAGCAAGAAAACTATAGTCCATTGTTGTCGGAGCTTATACTTGAGTCTGCATCCGTTTGTCCCTTGGAGCACTTTGTGTTCTTCCCAAGGCTTGCCTTTGCTTGTGAGCTTTCTATTGAGAGATGGAGGATTGAAGTGGTGGAGGCCCAGGTGGAGGACTTAGTTTCCTTGATTCGCAGACATGCCAACAGAGGTTGTCACTATTGTAATATCTGTTTTATATTAATAGAAATATCTTTTCCTGTCCAACAATGTGTATTTAAATGAGTATTGAATCCATGGATGCTTTTAAATGCTTATATGTTATTGATTATATATGCTAGAGTAGGTATAACGCAATTATATATAGCATGCTTGTCTTGTTTGTTGAATGTTGAGAGAGCAAATTACTTATACAAGCAAGCGTGGAAAATCTCAACGGGGATCTACATCAACCGTCCGAAATAAGGTATGTATCGAGATCCTTTAGTGTTAGATGCTTGGTTTCTCTTGCATCTAGGAAAGGATTGATTTCTGCAGTTACTCTGTCTATTGTGGTACCCCAAAACAACAACATGTATGTGTCTGTCTAGGTGAGAGTGTGAAATTCCTTGGTATAATTAGTGTTTCTCAGGATCCTCCTCTTACAAGGGAGTTAAGCATGAGGCAGTGTGAGCGATTATTGATTGGGATGACCCCTAGTCATAATTGAGTAGCACCGAAGATATTTCCAGGATTGTATTCATATCTGGGGGATCTTTCGAGAGTTTCAAGCTTTGCTACCCTGCCCATACGGTCAATCCCGCCTGCGACTGTCCACCTGAGCATTGATTATATTGAGGTGACCTTAGTTGCCTTACCTAGGTTATCGAGGGGGTACTTCACAGAGGTTATTCTACAGGTGTCCTAGCCAGGTTGGGGTCGGACAACACAGTCGCTATATGCCTTGAAGCTGAAGGCCACAATAATTGGTTATGAACCTCTGCTTGTTGTGTATGGGAGTCTCAAGCCTCTCCTAGGTGAGACATACCTGCTTCATTCGGGAACTCACATATCCTACCCTTGTTTGCTTGTGATTTGGATTGACATTATATAGGTGTATGCTCTGTGCACGCTATTTTTCCTAGGGTTTGCGTAATTAGATAGACTCTTTTTCATTTTTTGAGTCATTGTGGATTCGGGTGTGGCACTTCACTGTTCTCATCGTTTAGTGGGACTCCTACCTTCCACATCTCCTCTTCCTTTGGGAGAGAGAAATCGACTATCCGGGTGGACTACTTCTCACATTGATTCACACACGATGGAAGATCACAAGGATGAGATTCCTGAGATGTCCTCTCCACCTCAAGAGGTTGGGGAGGAAGATCCTACTCCTGTATATGATCCTTCACCTGATATACCTTCGAATTTTGGTTGTGATCCCTCATTCACAGGTCGTTGGTATTGGTTTTCGGGTGACGAGACTCATCATGAACCCACAAGCACTAGTCATGTTAGTTATGGCATGCCTGATATCCCTGCACATGATCCGGCACATTATGCCGAGCAAAAATTGAACCTAGCACTACGCCTGGGGGCATTCCCATTCCTTTCCATGCAGAGAGATTTGGGAGCACTAGTCACATTGCACCTTCCATCCCGACGGTGGAATCTACCTCACATGTTCGTCCTAGACCTAGTGTTAGTAGCCATATACGGATACCAAAACCAAGACGAGTGACCATATGGAATACCACTTATATCCTTTCACATGTCCCTTCGTCCTCTATTCCTACTCCTTCGAATGCATTTTTGACAACCCTTCCTCCCCTCATTCACATGGTCCTTCGGGTCAGAATGTTACTACTAGTCATGTTCGTACTGCGACTACTGGTACAATAGTTTCTCAAATTCAAGTATCTCATGTTGTCTCAGGAGGTCATATTCATGTTTCTGGATTGTCTTATGTTCCATCGCATGGAGTTCCCCATATCCCTACTTATGGAGCTTCTCATGGGATATCCCATGGGACATCTTATGGAACTTCTCATGCACAATCTTATGGACCGCAGTATGGATAGAGCTATCAACCCTATGGGTACAAGTATTAACAACCCGCTTACTCCTCTAATTATGGATTTGTAGCACTGCATTGTCAAGGTTCACCACATCATAATGCTTCCATGCAGCCCTACTCGGGTCAAACGGGAGGAGGATATTATGGCCAAGGCCATGGTATTTATAGTAGTCAGCCTTATATGTACCAAAACTATCAAGGAGTGTGGCATAGACCGGCTAAACCTAGGCTCCCTTTCCTCGCAACGTTAAATTTATCTGACTTATCAAGACTAATGAATGATCCAGTATCTCACGACCCGGCTTGGCCGACTATCCCTACCAAGCTTCCCTCGGACATTCCAAAATTCGAGGGCAAACTAGGAGAAGACCCTAGTGAACATGTCACTACCTTTCACCTTTGGTGCTCTTCCAACTCCTTACACGATGAATCAATCCATTTGAGGCTATTTCAACTCCTCACAAAGCCTGCAGTGGAATGGTACATAGAGTTACCAAAGGGGGCATTTTTTTTGTTCAATGACCTTTCTATGACTTTCCTCAACCACTTCCAGCTACCAGTGCGTTACGACGTTGGTACAGAACTCTTGTCAACATTTCGGCAGGGAAAAGCCACACATATCTCGAACCATATCCAAGAGTGGGGTAGACGGAAGAGGTTGATTAAAGCTTTCATACCGCTAGAGTTTCTCCTTGGGTGGTTCCTTAAATCATTGCTACCTTACATCGCGAAGGATGTTTCTACATCTGGAGTCCAGAACGAGGAACAAGCAATTTTTAGGGCACAGAAATTGGATTTGATTTATGCTCACTTTGGACTATTATATGAGATCATACCTAACGCTCTGCATTCTAGTTTCGATCCCAAGATCAATCCTGGACCACATGCTGATGGCATTGTGGGTTGTACAAGTGCCAAACTTGCGGACTCGGTTACGAAAAAAGTGAGTCAATTGTCTATTAACCAATCCACATTAGGAAAAGCTACAACTTCATCTCAACCCACCCAAACTTCGAGTGTACTTTTTGTGTAATCGTCGGACCAGAAGGGCAACCAGCAGCCTGGAAGGAATAAGAAAAAGGGTAAAAACAATCATAAGGGTGGGAACAAGAATGAAAATGCCAATTTTAATGACAATAACGATTGTAATGCTCGGGGGGACAAGCAGTCTAAACGTAAGGTT
The DNA here is from genome assembly GCA_001517045.1 of Pseudotsuga menziesii. Taxonomy (NCBI): domain Eukaryota; kingdom Viridiplantae; phylum Streptophyta; class Pinopsida; order Pinales; family Pinaceae; genus Pseudotsuga; species Pseudotsuga menziesii. The sequence continues at coordinate 282,751 of LPNX011126665.1, read as the reverse complement.
AAGTTTCCTTACAAATTGTGTAAGGATGACCACCTCACTCATGTGTGCCCTCGTATGGAAGATGCCTCGAGGTTCATAGCACAGGGCCCAGCTGTGCTGACCAATCCTTTACCCCATAGTCAAAATATGAACTCGAGGACCCATGATCCTCATTCTGCGTCAGGTGGAGATCAAAATTTGCCAAAAACAAGTACTGGTCATGGGTGCATCAACATGGTGCATGCTACTAAGGTTGTGACTCGTGCGAAAGACTATGGTTCATCACAACCAGACCTTGGGAAAGAACCTCCTCCTATCGAGAGTCCTTTGCGTATTGAAAATCCTACGAATAAACCTGATATTGCACCTCGCATTCCTAAGGGAGTCTTAAAGCATTCGGGGCAGAATCCTAATTCCCGAGCCACCCAGAAATATTATGTTGTCAAGGATTTGGGCCAAACTCCTTGTGCGATGTCTGCACTTGAAGTTCTTCAGAGTTTTCCGTCGCAAATTAAAGATTTGCTTTCTACTCTTGGGGTGAATGATAATAACTCTTCTTCTATCATCAAATTTGAAACCATGGGACTCCAGCTTCACTTGCCTTACTACATGTCTCTCTTGATTCATGTATAATGTCTTAACATGACCATCAAACGCACTATGATTGACGAAGGCGATGCTACTTTCGTGATGTGTTTGTCATGTTGGAAGGGTTTGGGTTCTCCCGAGTTGTCTAAATCTGCTACGATGTTGACTGCCTTTGATGGTAGATCATTTCAGCCACACATAATTCTTCCTTCTCTTAAGGTCCATTTGGGAGGGATGACCATCGCGATTGAGGTCGAGGTGGTTGATGCGCCCCTTGATTACAATCTGTTACTGGGTTAGAATTGGATGTATAGTATGCAAGCCGTAGCCTCTTCTCTATTTCGAGTTGTATGCTTTCCGTTTAATGGGAAGATTGTTACGATTGATTAGACATCATTCAAAAATCCGAGTGTTAATGCATCGTCGGGAGTTTCTATCGTGATTATCAACCACTCTCAGCCAGAAACTAGGAGTGTGGGTGTAGGTATGTATCCATTCCTTATGGGAACATTTAGTTATCCTGCACCCGTCCTTATGATTGGATATAGTTTTGATGGGGATTCATCTTCATTGAACTCAGTGTCTTTTCGCACTACCCATATGGAATATCCTTGGATTCTTCCTACACCGAGTCTTTCGAACAGACCTATCAAAACAGACGTGTCATTGCCTGCAGCAATGACTGCATATCAAGTGAATATTAATGGTGTTGTAGAGCCTAGTCCTTTCTCTTTGTGGATGGAAGAGGAGGACCCGTATGTGCTTCCTGCATGGGCAGTTGAGTCTTCTCATGCACATGACTTCCTTGATAGTGTTTTTCCATCAGATGAAGCTATTATTGAGGCCATGTCTGGGGTTGAGCCACCTTGGGAAGAGTTACATCATAGATTTTATTTTCTTCCCGAGCTTGACCGTTTGGAGCATGAGGACTTTAGGGAGATTCTTAGCGAGAAGATTGGTAGTCCCATGGTTCCATTAAGCTCTCTTGGTCAGATGGCTGATGGGAACATGACGAATATATCACCTACAATCCCTATCAATATCTCTCGCGATCCTGGCAATATTGAGAATGTCTATATTGGGGAAGAATGTTCCCATGCTGAGATTCTGGAGTATACCGAGCTGTTCAAAGAGTATCATCATATATTTGCTTGGTCATACGAGGAAATGCCAGGTATAGAGCCTCGTATTGTCGAACATGAAATTAAAACCTATCCGAATGCGAAGCTTGTTTGACAATGTTTGTGTGCGGTGAATCCTAGAAAAGCACCCGCGATTAAGGCTGAGATAGAAAAGCTATTGAAAGCTAGTTTTATCTATCTCATTCCCTTGATAGAGTGGGTTTCAAACCCTGTTCTGGTTGATAAGAAATAGGGAGTAATCCGTATATGTACTGATTTCCGCTATTTAAATCATGCATGTCCTAAGGATAATTTTTCCACACCATTTATTGATCAGATTTTGGATGAGTATGCGGGAAACGAGGTATTTTCCTTCATGGACGGCTTTTTCGGATATAATCAGATTCAAGTTAAACCCGAGGATCAACACAAAACTGCATTTATTTGTCCTTGGGGTACATTTCCATATCGGAAGATGCTTTTCAGCCTTAAAAACGTCGGATCCACATTTCAACAAGCAATGACCTTGATTTTTTACGGTCTCAAATCAATTATTGAAGTCTTTTTGGATGACCTTGATACTCATTCTTGGCTGAGAGTGCGTCATTCCCACCATTTGAGATTAATATTCGAAAGATGCCACCATTAGCAAGTTAGGTTAAATCCTCATAAGTTTATATTTTGCGTGAAGTCAGGTCGCTTGCTAGGATTCATTGTTTCCAAGGAGGGTATAAGAGTCGATCCCTTAAATGTTGAGGCAATACTTCAATTGTCTCCCCCGAGAAATATTAGACATCTTCAATGTTTGCAAGGAATGGCAAACTTCTTACGAAGATTCATGGTTAACTTTGCCAATTTGACTAAAGGATTTATGCGTCTTTTAAAGAAGTACACTAGTTTTTGCTGGGATGAGTGAGCCCAGGAGTCCTTTGATGCTCTTAAGCAAGCCTTAGCATCAGCCCCCATGCTTATTCCACCCGACTATTGCCGTGACTTTTTTATTTATGTGGCCTCGTCCATGGAGACGATTGGTATGGTTTTGGTTCAGGAGGATGAGGAGCTCCATGAGCATGTCATATATTATTTGAGATGAAACCTTATAGATGCAGAAATCCATTATTCCCATGTGGAGAAACTTGCCTTAGCTACCGTTCATGCGGTTCTGAGATTGAGACACTACATTCTCCTTCGCCAGACCTTGGTGGTAGCTCATGTCAATCCATTTCAGCTTATCCTCACTAGAAGGATGATCGAGGGAAATTATAATAAATGGATTGTTATTTTGCAAGAATTCGATCTCGAGTTTGTTTTGGTGAAATCAAAGAAATCATTAATTTTTGCGGAGCTCATTTCTGATTTCCCAAGTGAGGAGGATGAGGAAATTTATAAGGATACATTTGTCGATGAGCATATTTTCCTTATCTCAACTTTGGATCCATGGTATGGGGATATTATCATATATTTACAAACATTGAAGGTCCCTACTCACCTTTCACGGGATGAGCGATGACGATTACGTCACGTATCTAAGAACTGCCTTATAGTGGATAACACTTTGTAACGTTGTGGGGTAGATTCCATTTTTGCTTCGTTGTTTAACCCATGAAGAGGCTGAGGTTGTGCTGAATGATTGCCACAGAGGGGCATGTGGTGGTCATTTATCTGGGCTTTCTATAGCCCAAAAAATATTGAGAGCGGGATATTTTTGGTCGTCGATCTTTAAAGATTGTGTCAATGCGGTCAAGAAGTGTCACCCTTGCTAGGTGTTTGCATGCAATATGCACTCACATCCTGCCCCGTTACATCCGATGATCACCGCTGGTCCCTTCACCAAGTGGGGGCTTGACTTCATTGATTTCCACCCAGCTTCAGCTGGGGGGCATCATCATATTATAGTGGCTGTTGATTATTTCATGAAATGGGCTGAGGCTATGCCCACGATTAAATCCTACGATGAGACAGCCGTACATTTCATATTCAATCAAATTATTACTCGGTTCAGTATTCTGAAAGAGATTGTCACTGACCATGGTAGGCACTTTCAGAATCGAATGATGGAAGAGTTGACCTCAAAAGTAGGGTATAAGCAGGAGCACTCCTCTTCTCATTACCCTCAAGTGAATGGACAGGTTGAAGTAGTGAACAAATCACTTAAGTCCATTCTCCAACGAACCATCGCACAAAGCAAAACAAATTGGCATATCATGTTATATCCTGCTTTGTGGGCATATAGGACCGCGGTTAAGACTGCCACCGGTTTTTCTCCATATCAGCTCGTACATGGAGTGGAGTCTATCTTGCCGATTGAATGCGAAATCCCTTCATTGAAACTAGCTATAGAGCTTTTACCAGACACTTCTGCATTGGAGGAACGTTTGGTCCACTTAGAGCAGCTTGATGAGCAGCACCAAGATGCTTTAGTGGCTCTAGAGGTGAATAAGCATCGCGTTAAGGTCTAGTATGATAAGTCTGTCCATCTGAGGAGGTTTAGTGAAGGAGATTTGGTCCTTTTGTGGGATCAAACTAAATAACCCTTGGGGGCAAGGAAGTTTAAACCCATGTGGCATGGTCCTTACGTGGTCAAAGGTGTGTTAGAGAAAGGTGCATATGAGCTGGTAGATTATGAAGGGACAACCTTGCAAATCCTATAAATGGATCTATCTTAAAAAATACTATGCATGATCCACAGCCAGGGATAATTATTGTATATTATTGTACAATTTTTTGCATAGTTAGGTTTTCTTATGGTGATCGGGTTTGTTGATTAGATTTCTCTTTCTATGGAAGATGTCAATGGAGTCTTCCATTTTCATAGGATTTGTTGATGGTGCTAGCCCCCACACTCAACACTTAGCCTCTGCTGCTTGGGTGATTTATACTCCTACGGGTCAGGTATTGTCTGCAGGAGGCGTATGTTTACAGCCTTCTTCGAACAATGTTGCTGAGTATAGTGTCGTTATTGAGCTATTACGGGATGCCATTTCACATGGTGTTCTCACTCTTGAGGTTTGTCTTGATTCCCAGTTAGTAGTTTCACAACTTAATGGATTGTATCGTATTAGGGATCCAACATTATTACGAAGATTCTTACGTGTGAGATTGTTAGAACGACAATTTGACAACATAACATACATACATGTTCCAAGAATTTATAATCAAGTTGTTGACTCATATGCTAAATATGTGCTAGATTGGCATTTGTTTCATAGACCATAAGCACATCACAAACATACATTTTTACACACATGTAAATAAATAAAATCGATCATCATAAAAGTTTTTCATTGAACATCCAAAATGTGACGTCATAATACATAAGTGTCATAATACAAAAATGGGGCTTCCAAGCCACCAAAATATAATACATGGTAGTACAAAAATGAATCACTCTCAGGTCTCTAAGCCTGTGGTAGAGGAGAAGGGGATTCTGATCGTGGTAGCACACCATGGCTCTAGCTAGTTGTCGAAATAACCGAACCCATGCTCGTCGTAACCCAACCACCTAATGCTGCATAAACTCAGGAAATTCCTTGACTTGCGCCATGGGTACTCAGTGTGTCAATCGTATAAAGTTTGTGTGGATGCTTTGGAGCGTCTGCTCTGCATCCACACCCATGATATCATCTCCTCTTCCCCTCTGTCTATGACGAGGGAAGTCGTCAAGCCACTATGGTCCAACATCTGCATACATATGGCAAGTTGTCACTATGTGTCATCACACCAAAATATGTCTTTTGAGTCTATATATCAAAAAAAAAAAAAAAATTAATAATTCAAAAAACTTAAAAAGAGGGTTTGAGGTTCATTACCAATATCACCATATGCTGCTCTTGGTGGTAGGGGCATGTTGGGATCTCCCCAAAAATATATCCCTGCATAAGGGTAATCATCGATGGCAATAATCTGTCACCGCCACCATGGAAAGAAATTAGCTGGGTAGGGGTTGGACACCCTACCTCCACCCAGTCTGCACATAGCATCTGCCCAACGTCGTTGGGCTGGATCTCGAACCTCGTGAGGAGGAACTTCAGCTCTAGGGCTTAACCTCAGAACGCGCTCAAAGAAGATAATGCTTAGTATACTGTCGAAACCGAAGTTTTGTACCCTTCCCATGTTGTAGTCACTGAGCTGTTGCTTCACGTTACTCAACAGTGCAGTAATCCAATCATAAACTATGGGTCTCATGCACTCCACTGCATAGAACATCAATGGTAGTGAGGCCTGGTGGAGTGATGCTAGCGCAACTATGGCCTTCAGTCCTAGCACCTGGATGGAGTTTATCGAGATTTGACTCCCAACCTTTTCTGTGTCCAAAAAATAGTATACTGCAATATACTCATCAATGGTGAGGCCACCTCTGGGCTTGTGAGAGCATAGGTTTTCCACCTCTCCCCATCAGGACAATCCAGTAATGAAGTATATATCCTCCACCTCTATAGTGAGGGACATCCCATCGATATGGAAGGAATCTGAGTCTGGATCCCAGTAGTCTACTAGCATCTGCAGGAGTCTTGGTTTGGCCCTTAGGCTACCAAGACACCAAAACTTGTATAGCCCACATGCACATAGGGCTTGTTGAGCCATCAAATCACCCTATACGGCCTCTTCTACGTCTCCATGTTCCCTCTCCTTCCATTCTAGAACCATCCTACACATTAAAAATAATTTTTGGTCATTAGATACCTTAAAAAAACCATATGCACGGCCGCATACGCGACTGTTTGCAAAATAGTCGTGTATGTACGCAGGTTTGGGAGGTTTTTCTGCGTATAGCTAGCCCTATAAGCGAAAAAAACCCTGATTTATGCATGGGCTGAAACGACCAATTTAGACTGGCCTAGAAATCAATTTTGACCATGGAAATTGAAAATATTTACATGAAAATGGAAGAGGAGGACATGAGAAGTTACCTGGAACAAACGGTGTCGAATTTCGCCGGACGAAGCTCCCAGAATTCGCGTTTGAATTTATGAGCTCAAATGGGTAAAAATTTCAAATGATATGTAATTTTTATTTTTTTACTATTTATAGAAAAAATTTGAAATTTTTGAAATTTTTTACCCCTTTCTATAGTTTTGAACCGTTTCTGACCACTTTGGACCATTTTGGACTAGCCTGATGAAGTAGGAGTCTGTTTTGAGCGTCGTTTCGACCATTGTTTTGACTCGTTCATATCACTTTCAGGCATTATGTCTAAACTGGAATATAGGTCAGACTTCACATCTGTGTGTGTTTTGCATGACCTTATGTTTTGCATGACCTAATGACCATTTCATTATAACCTTAGGTACGAACCCATTCTATCTTGTCACGGAAAATTCTTGCTGTTTTATAAGTGACATGATGTGAATGGTAGAGCTTGACCGTACATGGGTACCCTAGTTAGCTCCTTTTTTGTATTTTGTGCCCATGGTGACATTTTTTCCTTTAGGGTGTGGGAGTCCTTTGTATAGTATCACCATGTCTTTGCGCAAGAGCCTCATACTCCTCTTTATCTTTTTGCTAGCCTTTGTTCCTAGCACTCCCTTATGTCAAGTTATAATTGCATTATCATGATTTTTTCCTGCCTCATTGAGCCTAATGCCGGCTTACCTAACTTTGATTATCAACCATATAGCCCGAGCTTGTCTCATGTCTAGACATGTAGATCCATTTTACATATCCTTTGCAGCTTGATTCCCCATTTTTTACTGGGAGGGGACTTTCCCCCGAGTGTCATTATCCTACACATGTGTCCTTGCATTGAGCATAGGTATGTTCCACTACTTGGAACTAGTTTGTTTGCCTATTGACACTCGTCTCCTCCTAGTTTGTAACTATAAATCACTTTTATTCTTTTTCAAGCTTTTCAAAATATTTGGAAAAGTCCAAAAAATCAAAAACCCAAAAATCCAGACAAGAAAAGATGTTATCTTTGGCAGCAGTCGAGTCGTGTCGCCTTCAAATAGAGCACTATATAACACATCCGTTGGTTGGGTTAATAGTTTGACTTTAGGAGTTGTACTCATTTCTCTGATTTTATCTCCACCAACTGGTTAAGCTTCCAGTCCCTATGGAGCCTCTATCGATGCCTCCTGTGTCGCAGAGATGTCCCAGTTTTGTATATCGAGTCTATGCTGCCTATATTCAGTCACCATTTGCCTTTATGCTCTTGTTCGAAGGAAGTTGAAACCTGAATCGGCCATTCCTCAGTTCTCTTGACTTTGCATGTCAGACATTCCCGGTACTGATACTGGTTCATGCACATTATGTTAGAGTCCTTCCACATTATACAGTTTTGTTGAGTACCTCGTGTTGGATGATGATGGATGCATTAATTCCCTCCTTCTAGCGGATTTCATCCCACCGACTTCACATCATTTATTCTGGGATAGGAATCTAGAGTCATTTTTAAGTGCCTTGAGACTTGCAGTCATCAGTGGCAGGTTCTCTCGCCATCAACATTTTTTGGGAATACATCAATGTCCCCTAATCGATGGATCCTTTCAAGTGTTCAACTTCAACACATTTATTCACACTTGTTTGTTTGCACTCTAGTACCTTGATTCCCATTTTCATTATCGGTGGTTGATCTCGCATCTGTTAATGGTATACATCAACAACTGGTAATCAGACGATGGACTACAATGTTCGACCTCGACACCTCTATTCGCATAGTAGGACATGTACTCGTAGCGGATTGTGTAGAAGACCTTCTAGATTGGTGGCATTTCATATATGCTACCTCCTTGATCATGCCAGTGTTCATGATATTTCAACTCTCGTGACTTGATTCCAGTGTATGTCAGATATTTCCAGCCATTATGGAGATCTTGATCCATTATATATCTTCACCCTTCATGGAGATCATGATCTGTTGTATATCTTCATCATGGAGATTCTGATCTATCTATATTGTATGTGGCAATGACCACACATGTCATATTTTGTATCAAGCCTATCCATGGCCATTGTACTCTTATGTATCTGGGATTGCTATATCTACTTGCAGTTATGTGCAGATTTTGATCATTGTATTGTACTGTTGGATGGATTGTTCTTCCACCTAGTTATTCATCACTCCACTTCTGGGATGGACTTATAATGTATTTCGTCCATCGTATCACCCCTCTAACCTCACACATTAGGGGGCATCTGTTACAGCTGATTTTACCACACATGGTGGATCACACCTTTATGGCCTTCCCTATCCCTTTGCAGACTCTTTAGACCCCATGGACCATTTTTGTACCCTTGATGTTTCCAACATCATCCCTAGAAACATGTCTTATTTTCTATACGTGACTTTTAAACCTGTTCTCGCGTATATACGCGGATTTGACCCTCAAACCCGGGTACATCGAGATGTGTGCAAAAGGCCAAATAGTTTTGGAGTTTTCCTTGATGTGGATCTGAGTCACTTGTCTCTTGGCCTTCTATATGCCTTGAGATCACTCAGATTTGACCTTCCATTACCCCATTGAAGCACTATATAAGGAACCCTTTGGATACATTGAAAGGGGAGGAATTGAAGAGCAAGAAAACTATAGTCCATTGTTGTTGGAGCCTATACTTGAGTCTGCATCCCTTTGTCCCTTGGAGCACTTTGTGTTATTCCCAAGCTTTCCTTTGCTTGTGAGCTTTCTATCAAGAGATGGAGGATTGAAGTGGTGGAGGCCCAAGTGGAGGACTCAGTTTCTCTGATTCACAAACGTGCCGACAGAGGTTGTCACTATTGTAATCTATGTTTTATATTAATAGAAATATCTTTTCCTGTCCAATAATGTGTATTTAAATGAGTATTGAATCCATGGATGCTTTTAAATTCTTATATGTTATTGATTATATACGCTAGAGTAGGTCTAACACAATTATATATATCATGCTTGTCTTGTTTGCTGAATGTTGAGAGAGCAAATTACTTATACAAGCGAGAGTCGAAAAGCTCAATGGGGATCTACATCAACCGTCCGGAATAAGGTGTGTATCGAGATCCTTTAGTGTTAGATGTTTGGTTTCTTTTTCATATAGGAAATGATTGATTTCTACGGTTACTCTGTCTGTTGTGGTACCCCAAGCCATAGGAAGTTTTCTCTGTAACACAGCTATCAAGTGAACACGTCTAGGTTTAACTAGATACTGAATCAGGGTGTTCATAGTAAAGCATATATCTGGTCGTGTATTTGTCAGATACATCAATGACCCAATAATCTATCTGTAGTAAGTCACATATACTAACTATGATGATTCATTAGATAACAACTTCAGTTTGGTATCCATGGGTGTGGCCATGGGTTTATAATCCAACATATCAAATCTTTTTTATATTTCCACTGTATACTTTCCCTGGTTCAAAAATATTCCTTTTGATCTCTTCCACACTTCCAGAACGAGAAAATAGTGCATCAAACCAAGATTTTCATCTCGAATTCTTCAGCAAGATTCTTCTCGCAATCTGCAATCTGATTCTCATTTCCTGTCAGGAATAAGTCATCCACATATAGTAATAGTATGACAATTTCATCATCCATAACCTTAAGGTAAAGGTTAGGGTCGGATTTACTCTTGGTAAATCCCAATATTATCAAGAATCTATATATTCTTCCATACCAAGCTCTAGGAGCTTGCTTCAATCCATACATATCATTCTTCAACTTACATACATGGGTCCATCTTCCTTCGAATTCAAATCCTTGTGGTTGTTCGATGTATACTTCTTCCTGAATCACACCATTCAGGAAGGTTATATTTACATCCATCTGGTGTAGATTCCACTTCATCCTGGATGCAAGTGCCATGATGGTTCTAATGAAAGTGTACCTTGCTATTGGCACAAATATCTCTTCATAATCAATTCCCTCTTTTTGAGAGAATCCTCTAGCCACAAATCTTTCCTTGTATTTTTCAATACTTCCATTAGTTGCATGTTTTATCTTGTATATCCACTTGGAATATACCACACTCTTGCTTTCTGGTTTGGGTACTATATCCCAAACATCATTCTTTAATATTGACCGGTATTATTCTGTCATTTCTTCTACCCATTCTTTGTTCTTTACAGCTTCCTCGTAACTAGTAGGTTCTCAATCTACAATATCACACATAAAGGCTACATAATTGGATAATGGCTTTGATATCTTGCTTGTTCTTGTGGAGCCTTCTGGAGCTCCATACTTTTCTGTTTCTTGTATGATTTCTCTTACACAAGTAGGTTTTCTCTTTCCTGATATGTCCATAGTAGGGGTTCTTGAGGTTCTAGCATATTATGATCTTTCGAGGCTTATATTTTAGGAGAGGGTGCAGCTTCTACTTTTCTAGGAGGTACATCCTCTTCATGTACTTCTTCATGCTGATACTTTCTGGATTTCTTAAGAGTTGTTTCTTCATCAAATGTTACATCCCTACTAATATCTGTGTGATGGAATCCTGAAATGTATATCCTAAAGGATTTGGAGACTTCACAGTATCCAACAAATGCTCCCTTCTTTCCAAAAGGGTCCAACTTGCTTCTCTTTTCTTTTGGAATGTGAACATATACTAGGAAACCAAATATCTTGAGATGGCTCACTTCAGGCTTATTTCCTGTGTACATTTCTTCTGGAGTCTTGAATCCAAGGGCACTATGGGATAATCTATTATGCACATAAATTGTTGATCTTGATGCTTCATCCCATAGATGCATAGGAATATATTAATCATGTATCATTGTATTCACCGCTTCCATAATGGTCATATTCTTTCTTTCTATAACACCATTCCGTTGGTTATTGTAGGGAGTGGTTCGTTCCCTCTTGATTCCAGCTTCTTTACAAAAGGATTCAAATTATTTTGAAATATATTCTCTGCCATTATTTGTTCTGAGTGTCTTTATTCTTCTTTTTTAATGGTTCCCTATCAAGCCTTTGAATTCCTTGATTTTCCTGAATACTTCATTCTTTGTCTTCAAGAAGTATATCCATTTCTTTCTTGAATATTCATCAATAAATTTAACATTATATCCATATCCACTTAAAGATGTGGAGGGAATTGGACCGCATACATCAAAACGAATTAATTCTAACGTACCTTTAGTCTTTGTTTCACTCTTCGGAAATGGATTCTTGATATTCTTTCCTCTTGCACATACTTTGCAAGTGCCTTCATGATCGATCTTCAAATATGGTAAACCTGTTACCACTTTTCTCACATAGGGTAATTCCTTGTAGTTGATGTGAGCAAGCCTTCTATTCCATAGTTCACTTGAGCTAGTGATCTCATGGACAAAGGTTGTTTCTGAATGTCCATTGAGTTTATATCATTCCTTCTTCTTCACCAATGACAATTGCATCTTCAATTGATTTCCCTTTGGTACACATGAATACTTGTCCATCTATAAAAGCAACTCTATATCCTTTCTTATCTAATGCTGATATGGAAAGTAAGTTCTTCTTCAAACCTGGTAGATATAGTACTTCCTTCATTTTCATGGGAGTTCTAGAGTCAAGCTTGTAGCTTTCTTCACCAATACCTTTGATGGGATATTGATAGTCATCTCCTAATGACTAAGGAAAGTTCTTCTCTTCAAGTATTGACAACGTTTTCTTCTGTCATGTCATGTGCTTTGAAGCACCACTATCAATAAGCCTTGTATCTTCGCTAGTTATTACAGACCCAGAGAGTGCATAGAATAGTACATATTCCTATACATCTTCTTCTTTTGCTTGTTTTCTTCATGGTCTTTCTTCTTCTTGTTCATCCTCATCTTCAGCTAGATGTGCATGATTTCTTTTGTTGTTCTTCTTCTTCAATGGACACTCTCTGGAAAGGTGTTCTATCTTGTGATAGTTATAACATTGATATTGGGAGTATTCTTTCTTCTGGATGTTTTCTCTTTTCTTTTGAAAACTCTTGGGAGGTCAATACTCCTTATGAGTTTCCTTATTGAATCTTGATTGTCTTCTTCCCCTTCTAGTATGGGTTGCTAGGCCTTGATCATCTTCTTTAAGTATAGCTACTTTGTTAGCTACTCTAGCTTCCTCTTGGATGCAATCTTCCCATACAATGTAAAACTTTATACTTTTTATCTTAGCACACATAGTTTGTATGAATGAATCCCAGGGTCTAGTGAGACTATTGAGAGAAGTCATAACTAGTTCATCTTCATCAAGGGAGTCTCCAATGGCTTCTAGTTTCTCCTTGAACTGGGAGACCCTTGTGAAGTAGTCTTGAATGGATTCTCCTTTACTCATCTTGGTACTCTTCAATTGAGCTATCAAATTCATATTCATGTTGATGTTCTTTCCTTCATACATTCTGGAAAGGGCATCATACTTCCATGCTCAGAATTTTTTTATTCCTTCTAGCTTGTCCTCACGCTTAGTGCTTGGGGTCATCTTATCCAGGGGGTCACTAAAAAATGAAATTTGTCAAAATGCAATACTGACCTTACCAAGACATGTGCTTGATTGAGGCAAGTTGGTTGGTCCACTTGGTTTCTAGAGATTCCAAATCTTCACCCTTCAAAACTTGCTTGCGAGATTTCAGTTTCTGTAGATTTCTGGTTCTCTGGTTTTTTGCAGTTTTTTGGTTCAAGGCCAAACTAGGGTTTGGATTTTCTTGATATCCACCCACTCAAAAACCTTGATCTAGGGCTCAATATATGCGCTCTAGGGAGGCACAACTTTCTATGCGATCATATTTCCAAAATTCCAATTTTGACAAAAACCCTAATTTCTTGTCGGAGGGAGAGGAGAGAGAGTTTCACCTTGTGAAAGTTGTTCTATTCATGCTAGCTATGATACCATGTTAATATTTTGTATGCTTCGCTAGATATCATTAGTGTTTCATCAAATTTCACATCAATAGCATATGCGGAATCACTGAAAGAAACAAAATCACAAGATAGACACATATTTATCTTGGGAAACCCTCAAGGGGAAGAAAACCCGGCAAAACTTCCTCTATATAGATGTATAAGATAAAACCCCAAAACAGGTGTTCCTTCTCTTTGTTAATCTCTCTCTCTCTCTCTCTCTCTCTCTCTCTCTCTCTCTCTCCTATGCACTATACACAAGTGAGTGTGTTTGTTCAAATGAGGAACACAACTCCTCTATTTATACACTTTATGTCACTTTGCTTTTACAATAACAAGTTGGCCCCAACAAACTTACTGGTCCGACTTCACCTAGGAAGTCACAAAATAGTATTATATTATATTCAAGTGGGTACTATTGACCCGACTTACAATGGAGGCTATACCTCGTGACTCTATGATGACTAGATATAATAGTAACATCCCAACGGAGGAATAAGACATCTCCCTTGGGTTACATCAGTAAAATATATTTAGAATATTCTTCGAAGTTACAATATGTCAATAGATACTTAGATAACATACACTCTCTTATAAGAGATACATATTTTCTATAATCAATGTCATGAAAGATATCAATTTTTTGATGGTTTTCAAGACCTCATTAAACCTTCCATTGTTAAAGTTGTAGTTAAATATTTAAGCATATCTACGACTTATTCATAGCTATCTAAACTTCTAAAGATGAAGGAAAGAGATTATCAAATAAATTGAGTAGTTTATATATGACAAAAAAGGAGTAGTTTAAAAAGGTTTTTAATAAGTTACTGTTTGATAAATTGATTTATGAGAGGGTATTTTTTTTTGAAAATATGCCTAATTAAAAGTTGAGGGGTGTGACTTTTAGAAAAGTCACGTGGGTACGGATTTAAAAAATTATGTACAAATTCTTTAAGGAGTGAGCTAGCTATGGAGCAAACCTCCCTCCATCGGATGGAGGAGGAGCAAGGTCAACGCTAACTTTGCTCCTCCTCCGTCCGATGAGGGAGGATTGCTCCATAGCTAGCTTACTCCATTCTTTAAAAACATATGGTTGAAGAGAACGGGTTGGTGGTTGGAACAATGTACCATACGACATATTGTACAGATGCGGTGAGTATGGACTGTACGAAAATGCAAGGCATGCAGAAATTTCATAAGTGACTGTTGTATGAACATTGATTTCAATATGACTTATTTAATTGTAGAATGTACAAAGTGATTTAGTATGGAACAACAATTGAGGAAGTATGATGTTGGTACATTCTTTGGGAATTAACCTATGCAGGGATGGAATTTGACGGGTAAATTCCCGTCATGGGTCAATTTACCCGTCAAATACAGCTAAGATTTTACCTAAACCGTCAAAATCTGGCTTACGATAGAGAAAACATTTCAGATTTTGATTGTAACCGGCAATTTTGGCGGGTGTCCGCTATTTGAAATTCCAACCCTAAACCCATGAGTTGGCTCTAATACCGATGTAGCGAAAGCACTATAACACAAAAATTATGTTATAGAGAATGGATATATATAAAAATATAATTGATGAATAAATAAATGATTAAAATGCTCTTCTGATGGTATACCTTTACAGAAATTGATCAGTCATGAAAGTGAAGAGGTGTGTATCTTGACTCTTCATTAAATACTAATATTCTTTATTAATAATTGGATCTTACTATTTATTATGATGTATTATTATGTATGTAACAGTGCACCACTTAATAATGAAGCATAATACTCCAAAATGAAACATGGAGTTGCAAATAATAATATAAAAAGAATAACACTTTAGAGGTTATGGTCAAAAAAAAATGGTAGGTCCAAAACTCTAGAGATTTAGCCAATCAAACCACTCCAAGATGTTTGTGACACCTCGGTTTTGACCCCATTTGCATTTAAATGAATGATGTAAATAATCATGGTGTGGAGCTAGGAAAAAGCTCCACCATCGATTTAGTATTTATGTTTCGGCGATTAAGGTTGGGCCGATGGTATTTTGTGCTAGCCGACACATTATTATTTTGGGCATCATGTTAAAATTACAATTTTTAAATTAAAAACCTACATCCAGCTATGTCAACGCAACCAAATGAGATGGGGGCATGATTTTTCCTAAGGGTAAGGGGGGGTATTGGAAGAGTGGGAAGAAATTCGAATTGGGTAGAGCACCACTTCAGGAAAAGCGTTTTTTTAATTTTCTTGGGAAAGAAAACACCAAAAAACGGCTACCTTTCCCTCACACATGGGATTTTCACCTTCCCCTCACGATTTTGACTGTGTAATGGTTTTTTGGATCCCAATCTTCATTCACGCGGCAAGCAAAAAAATGATTATGAGTCTGGATACTTGGGGGATTTTCTCCTGTTCTGCGTTTTGGTTTTTGTTTTACAATTTTCCCCTGTTCGGAAATTTGTTCTCTCTCATGTTTTCTCCAGACTGCTAGTTTTTCCCTGAATACGATTGCCCAAAATCGATTTGGTGTCTTTGAATTGAATAAACAACAAACCTTTTTCGTTTTGGTATTTTGTAGCAGTTGGTTTGGCACTGGTAATGTTCAGGAATTCTTGATTACTGTGTGTGTATGAAATCCCTGGCGTCTGCTACATTTTGTTAATTCTGGTACTGAGATAACTGTGTGCACATCCTTGCTTTGGAATCTACATTGATTGAAGGAATGGAAATGGAGTCTAGACTTGTTTGATAAACCTAGTGTGTGAAAGAACCTCACAGACCAATCTAGAAGGTTGGTTTTCCTCTTTGCATGCCCTGAATAGCACTGGAAGGGAAGGCATGGCCTAAGGGACTATGTAGCAGACAAGGGAATGCTTCCTTGTGTTGGGTGTGTAATTGTCTAGAATTCAGGCTAGATCCAATGTGGGTGTTCATAGCTTTGGGGTTGAGCTCACTAGCTTAGCAGTCAGTCTTTCCACCTCCTTGACACCCTGATAAACCCAACTGGAAGGATGGCTTGGCTGGTAGCCTAATAAACCCATATGTTGGCTTGGTTGTGTCTCATGTGAATTTGGATAAGTGTAAACCATTGCCTGTGTAAGGTTGATAAACCCAACTGTGTTGGCTTGACTGAATTTTAATTGTATCATTGGCTATGGGTGAAGTCTGATAGTGTTCCTTATTCCTTGGGAAAGATCATGCTCAACTCGGGGGTGGCAGTGTTGCTGAGAGATTAAAGAGCACACTGGCCTATGGTTGGGTGGAACATTGCAGCAACATAGCTGGTTGCGGGACGAGCTTCTTTCAAAGATAAGTATTCTTGTGTATTTAAGTTCTGCAATTGTATTTTCTTATGAATTATTATGAAATTATCATGAACATGTTGAATGCATGAATGCATTGAACGAATGATTTGCTTCCGATGTATATTTCATGTACATTGTATTATGCATCTGTTTATACTTATGAATGATTTATTTCAAGGTAATTTTCATATTATGTTCATGGGGCTTAGATTTCTAGGGTTGATAGATGTTGCCGCGTCTTCTCCATCAAGTAAGGGTTGGGGATGTGACAATGTTAATAACCTTTGTCCAAAATCATGAGGAAATGTACCAAGAATCTCTCATGGGTTCTCCCTCCTACAAAACCATCCATAAATGAGGAATTCTTACCAAGAAACATGGCACGTGTGGAAAAAATGGATCTCCCATATGCAACTTACCATCAAGAATAGTCAAACAAATGATGCAATGAGTCTCAAAATGTGGAGTGCTCCACGCAAAGGAGATTCCAAGTGTCTCAAGGGTAAAAAACTAGTAAATTTAACCCTAGAATGCTCCAACCGAAGGTGTAACAAAGTCCTTAAGAAGTGTTTGATGTTTGGGATGAATTATCAAAAGTGAAGTTGGAATGGTCTAATTGTGAAAAAAATCTCTAATCACATGGTTAAGCCTTATGCCAACTCATCCAAAACATCTATATATCATCAAAATAGGGTTGGTCCTTTCACACATGCCACCTAGATCAATCATGTATGTATCAAGCATACCATGTGTGCATGAATAAAGGGGGAGCACCATCAAAGGGGAATACTAGTCAACCATAGAACATCGCCAAGTGTTAGATCATGAGAATTTTCTAGGTTGTTGTCTCTAGGAAATCCCTAATAATGTGAAAAATACATTCAAATATGTAAAACATTCACATAAAAATATTTGCAAGTGCACTTTTTTTTATTAACACAATCACCTTTTAACTAACTATCCCATTAACCTTAGACTTACCATCATGTGACCATAATTAACCATACATTGCATGCTTAACCCCTAATACAATGTGCATTTCCTAAGTTTCTAAATAAAATGAGGGTGATAAAGTGAATGTGGTACCAAGGAGAAGGTGTTTGTGAATTGACCATCATAGAAATGTGACTAAGTGTTAAGTCTACCCCTTAGCTTTCAAGAGATATGGGTTAATGAATTTTCTTCTATTTATGTGCCTTAAAAGAGAGCATTTTTTCTTGAGTTATCCTTTACTTGCACCTCTTTTTGTTATCCATTTTTTATTTCTTTATATTAGTCGTTTTTTGGCTTAATCTCTTTGCTTTAGATTTGGATTTAATAACCTGGGACAAAGTGAACTTGGTTTTTTGCATTCGGTATTGCTTATGTTGAATTTTGTAGCATCGGACAAGTACTTCCATGTGGAAAGTGTCTAACAGGTGGAATCCATCATTAATGACTCTTGGACTTAGGAGATTCACTTTAGTTAAGTGAATGTACTTTTGTAATTACTTTATGTAAAGTGATCTATACGGCCCATGGTATTTGGTTGCCCATGCTATTGTCCCATGGTATGTTAAATTTTCATATGCTTAGCTAAGACATTAGTATTTCATTTCATTTTCATAACAAAAGCATATAAACAGGATCACTGAAAGATAGGCAAGCACAACCATACAAAAGGAACACAAAGATTTATCCTGGTAAAACCCTAAAGGGAAAAACCCAGCAAAAGCTTCCTCAATATAGATGTCCCAAAAAGATAAAAGATAAAACTAGCAAGGAAATCAAAGCCTGATCCTTCTCCTTCTCTAGCTACTTCTCTTCTCCACTAATGTGCTACACAAGTGAGAGTGTGTGTCACAAATGAGGAGAGATACACCTCTATTTATATTCATCCCTTTACTTCAATTAACTCATCCGACATGTAGGCTCAAGTTAATCATGTAGGCTCAAGTTACACATGTAGGCTCAAGTAACCACACTGGGGTGCTAATGACCCACCTTTACAATTAGAGGGGACAACCTCATGACTCTTATTAGTTCTTCTGATTAGAAGCATCGGGGTACAAGATAATACAAGTGGTTCTCCCGGTAGGACCATCGAGTACCACAAAAGATACATATAGAATATTCTTCGAAGTTACAATATTTCAACACTCCCCCTTAACGAGAAGGGTATTCTACAACAACAACAAAAATGGTAGGAGAGGACATCATCAACATCATCAGGGTAACACATCTATAAATCATTGGAAGCTTTTCAACATCATGTAGTATTCATCTTCAATCTGTAATCTTCATCATCATCAGTACTTTGACCACTTCGATCAACAACATCTTCAGCATCTTGACTCTTCAATCAGCAGCAACATCTTCAGCACTTTGACCTTTCAATCAGCAACATCTTCAGCACTTTGACCTTTCGATCAGCAACATCATCTTCAGCACTTTGACCTTTCGATTAGCAACATCATCTTCAACACTTTGACCTTTCGATCAGCAACATCTTCTTCAGCACTTTGGCCTTTCGATCAGCAACAACATCATCATCATACTCTGATCTTTCGATCAGAAACATCATCAAAACATCAACATCATCATCATATTCTGATCTTTCGATCAGTACGTCATAATCATCATACTTTGATCATACGACATCATCATCATCAGGATCTCATCATCATCACATTCTGATCTTTTGATTAGAAGCATCATCATCATCATTGCATTCTAATCTTTCGATCAGAAAACATCATTATCATCAGCAACATCATAATCATAAGCAACTTCTGATCTTCCGATCAGAAAACATCATCATCATCATATTCTGATCTTTCGATCAGAGAACATCATCATCAATAACTTTTGATCTTTCGATTAGAGAAACATCATCATCATCATATTCTGATCTTTCGATTAGAGAACATCATCATCGTCAGCAACATCATCATCATCATATTCTAATCTCTTAATCAGAGAACATCATCATCATCAGCAACTTCTGATCTTTCGATCAGAGAACATCATCATCATCAGCAACAGCATCATCATCATATTCTAATATCTTAATCAGAGAACATTATCATCATCAGCAACTTCTGATCTTTCGATTAGAGAACATCATCATCAGCAGCAACATCTGATCTTTCGATCAGAAACATCATCATCATCATCAAAACATCAACATGATCCTTCCTTTCAGAATTACGGGATTTAGGTCTTTACGGAGTTACCAATGATCCTTCCTTTCGAAATTACAGGATTTAGGTCTTTACGGAGTTACTAATGATCCTTCCTTTCGGAATTACGGGATTTAGGTCTTTATGGAGTTACTAACGATCCTTCCTTTCGGAATTACGGGATCAACAAATTTGTGGAACTCAGACAATCCTTCCTATTGGAATTATGGGATCAACACATTTGTGGAACTCAGACAATCCTTCCTATTGGAATTACAGGATCAATTTAATGATCCTTCCTTTCGGAATTACGGGATTTAGGTCTTTATGGAGTTACTAATGATCCTTCCTTTCGGAATTACGGGATCAACACAGATGTGGAACTCAGACAATCCTTCCTATTGGAATTACAGGATCAACACATCTGTGGAACTCAAACAATCCTTCCTATTGGAATTGCGGGATCAAGTCAATGATCCTTCCTTTCGGAATTACGGGATTTAGGTCTTTCCAAAGTTGCTAAAGATCCTTCCTTTCGGAATTACGGGATCAACACATATGTGGAACTCAGACAATCCTTCCTCTCAGAATTATGGGATCAACACACGTTCTCGAGTACCGAAGTCACCGGATCCATTTTGAACCGAAGTTCAAGGATGATACAATCCTACCACATTCACGGGGACCAAGATCTCTAGATACATTTTGAACTGAGGTTCAGGGATGATGCAATCCTACCACTTTCATGGGGGGCAAGACCTCCGGATACATTTTGAACCGAGGTTCAGGGATGATGCAATCCACCACTTTCACAGGGGTCGAGATCTCCGGACCGAGGTTCAGGGATGATGCAATCCACCACATTCATGGGGGCTGAGACCTCTGGATACATTTTGAACCAAAGTTCAAGGATGATGCAATCCCACCACATTCACGGGGGCCGAGGCCTCTGGATACATTTTGAACCGAAGTTCAGGGATGATGCAATCCCACCACATTCACGAAGACCAAAGTCACCGGATCTATTTTGGACAGATGTCCCGGGATGATACGATCCCTCTTCATTCTCAAGGACCGAGGTCACTGGATCACTTTTGGACAGATGTCCCGGGATGATACAATCCCTCTTCATTCTCAAGGACCGAGGTCACCGGATCACTTTAGGGCAGATGCCCAGGGATGATACAATCCCACTGCAACATCACTACTCCCCCTTTCGAGGAAGGTCTTTCCGAATGACACCAAGCTTGTCTCGAAAGTGTTCGAACTTTACTCAAGATAGAGGCTTCATCAGTACATCATCATCCAAACTATCATCATCTACAACTTCAATATGTGAATATTGAACTATCACCATCTGTATCTCCAGTATGTGAATACTGAAAGCATCATCAGGTCACCATCATCTGCATCTACAGTATGTAAATACTGAAACATCATCTATATCTTCAGTATGGGAATACTGAAACCATCATCATCTATATATTCAGTATAGAAATACTGAATCACCATCATCTGTATCTACAGTATGTAAATACTAAAACATCATCATCTGCATCTTTATCTTGAATGTAGAAATACCGGATTTCTATGTGTTACGATGGAACACGCGGTTCTCTGTTATCACAACTCTCGTTATCACATAGAATCAATATAGTATCCATCTTCAGTTCAAAGAGACCTGATATCAGCTTCCAAAGCCATATGGCTTCACAACTTAGTAGAGCAATCTGCTATGTATTCTGCTTCAGCCATGCTACGAGAAACATTGGACTGTTTCCTACTAAACCATGAACTCATAGCAGATCCAAAACAAAAGAATCTACCTAATGTGCTTTTCCTGTCTGAGATACTTCTAGCCCAATCTACATCTATGTATCCATACAATCTATACTCATGGCTACCATCATAATATAAACCAAATTCTATAGTCCCTTTCAGATATCTCATCACATGTTTTGCAGTTACTAGGTGAACCCGTCTTGGTTGAACAAGATATTGACTTAAGGTGTTCACAGCAAAACAAATGTCTAGTCTGGTATTTGTTAAGCACATCAATGACCCAATGATATGTCTTTAATGAGTCATATCCACTAACTCTGATGAGTCATCAGCTAACAGCTTCAGGTTGGAGTCCATGGGTGTGGCCATGACTTTGCATTCCAACATATTGAATCTCTTCAATATCTCTACCACATACTTTCCCTGGTTGAGAAATATTTCTTCTGAACTTTGCCATACTTCCAGACCTAGGAAATAATGCATTAACCCAAGGTATTTCATCTCAAATTCTTCTGCTAGTTTCTTCTTACTTTCCATGACCTGTTTCTCATTTCCTGTTAAGGATAAGTCATCCACATATAATAACAAGATGACAAGTTCATCTTCTACAACCTTGAGATAAAGGTTAGGATCATCTTTACTTTTGGTAAAGTCTCGATCCCGCAGGAAGCTGTCCATCATGTTGTACCATGTCGAACTTAGATATCTTCTGTAGTCACTCCCCCTGAAGTGGAGTATCATCTTCCCTCTTCATTCTGTACAGGTGGCTATATGCTTGATATATACTTTTCAATAGAGTATGTCATGTCATAGTCTATTCTTTCTGAGGCAAATCATGAACCTTTGCTTTGTACACTTGTTCTTGTAGATCCATATAGAAGATACTACGTACTTCCCTTTATGTCTCGAAATCATATCATATACATCATTCCCCATGATCAACTGTTATTCTTTGATCATAGCATTATTTTCTTCATCTTGAGTTATCTCTTATACCCATGGTGGTCTTCATCCTTCGAGGTGGATCTACCACTCTCTGAAGCTCTTTCTTTCGTCATGGTGTCTCTGACCCTGGGAGCTTCAGATTCATGTTTATTGAATTGTCATCACTTGTTCTTCGGAACAAGTCTCATCCTTGTTTTCTTGTAGGAGGTTGTTCAGGACCTTTCCTACAATTCAAATGCACCAATTGCATGGTTATAACTATTTCATAAAACATATGCATAACGACAAATTCTTATGCATCATGCAACTGTTTAGCCAATACAACATTCATCCATATCTCACGGAAACTTTCTAGATGACATCATTGAGATTGTGCATTCATCCAATATGTCATGTAAAGAGGTTTCATTCTAGATAAGTAGCAATGGAGAGATGTATAGCACCATGAGCTACTTACCGATCACATGCATATTAGTAGTATACAGTCATTAATGAAAACAATCTATCATGAATAACACATCAACTGAATATGCATAACAAAACAATATCATTAAATGACAATTGAATACTTATCTTTTGTTTGTTATGTGGGTAGACTCCTTCTTGATCATTCTCCTTCATCATCTTCCTCATTCATGAAATCATCATTTCTTATCCAAATGATAATATGGATAAGAGGTTCGTCAAGAATTGATTTCTTCGTATTCCTCATCGCTTGAGGGATCTTTGAATGGTGAGAGCTTGATCTTCAATTTGCTCCCATCTTTCTTCTTCTCTTCTTATGAGACGAGCTTCTTCTTCTTCCCAAAGTCAACGAAAAGTAATCACTTCCTTCTGGCACACATTCCTCGCATGAATGAATCCCATGATCATGGGAGGCCATTCAAGGTGGATATCACCACTTCTGCATTCTCTGCTTCTTCTTCTACCGCTTCAAGATGTTATGCATTCTGGATCTTCACATTCTTCAACCGTTTTCTCAAATCCATCTTCTGAATTATGTTATTATCTTCAAATAGCTTGATCAAGGAATCAAACATATTCGGTGTCTTTAGGGAATACACTTGTGGTACAAGCTGATCCGTGATTGAATCAACAGTGATCTTCTTTGCCTTGATCAAGTTCTTCTTGTGTAAGGCTTTGAGGCTCATCTCCCTCTAGAACTGGAACCTCTCTACTCATGTAGGTGTCCAATTCATTTTCTTCAGAGGGATCAAATACTTTCATGCTTGTAAGTTTTCAACTTCACCAAGCTTATCATCAAGCTGATGTGATAGATCACTTTGAAATGAGAACCTCAAATGCAAATATCAAAATATTAGATCTTACCGATTTGAGGTGTCCGTCCTGCTTCCGGAGTTGGCTGATCTAGGGTTTGTCAGAGAAACCCTAATTTTAAAAACTTGGAATATTTCAGATATGATTGAATAGAAAGATATATATATTCAAATGGATCTGTCCAATGTACTCCTTTTCTGAAAACAGTGGAGGGAAGCTCCCGGAACAGGAAGCCCTAGTTTTCCAATTTCTTCTGCAGAAATGCCTGTTATTGTTTCTGTGATATCTCCGACGTTAATGCTCCTATATGTCTGACATTTATCACTGAGGTAATCTCACATGTCCCTGATCCAACATCACAGGTTTCATCAGAATTGGTTTCACCAATTTGGATTTATGATCATTTTCCCAAGGTGACCTGTTATAGGACTGTTCAGAACAGTGAAGTTGTACGGCATGCCACGTGTCATTGGTTCATCTTCAGGTTATGAAATTTGGACCACAAAAATTAAAGTCCGTTATATTTCTGGAAAATCTTCAGGAATTCCATTTGGACCTCTGTATCCCAAGCTATAGCAATTTTCCCTAGGTGTCCTGTTTAGCGATGAATTCTGGAAGAGGCCGGAACCCTAACGTGGAGGGATCATATCTCCTATAATATTGCGAATATGAGGCTGAATTTTGGATACAGTGTTCATCAAGATTACATATTCAGTCTATACAATTTTCAGCTCTTGAAACATCGCCAATATTTGGATATAGCGAATATACCAAAACGTAGCAGTTTTAGTATTTAGGGTTTTTCTAGCTCCTGGTCAAACTAGGGTTTGACTTTCTTGGAGTTTCACCCAACCAAAAATCTTGATCCAGGTCTCTAAAATTCAATTTTGATGAGGAGAGAAATCCTATGTTGGGCTCACTCAAAAATGCTTCTTCTGCAAGAAGCCCTAATTTCCCACACCGAAAACTGAAAATGCTCGGAATCAAATTCCGCTTCGACAGAAAGATGCGCCCTTCAATGGAGAGTCATCCTAGCCTTCTTTTGCTGATCGATTGTGGAGAGAGAAACAAAAATTAAGAAGCCCTAGATTCTATAGCTGCACAATGTCTTCTTTTCAAGGTGGCTCTGATACCATGTTAAATTTTCATATGCTTAGCTAAGACATTAGTATTTCATTTCATTTTCATAACAAAAGCATATAAACAGGATCACTGAAAGATAGGAAAGCACAACCATACAAAAGAAACACAAAGATTTATCCTGGGAAACCCTAAAGGGAAAAACCCATCAAAATCTTCCTCAATATAGATGTCCCAAAAAGATAAAACATAAAACCAGCAAGGAGATCAAAGCCTGATCCTCCTCCTTCTCCAGCTACTTCTCTTCTCCACTAATGCGCTACACAAGTGAGAGTGTGTCACAAATGAGGAGAGCTACACCTCTATTTATATTCATCCGTTCACTTCAATTAACTCATCCGACATGTAGGCTCAAGTTAATCATGTAGGCTCGAGTTACACATGTAGGATCAAGTAACCACACTGGGGTGCTAATGACCCACCTTTACAATTAGAGGGGACAACCTCATGACTCTTATTAGTTCTTCCGATTAGAAGCATCGGGGTACAAGATAATACAAGTGGTTCTCCCGGTAGGACCATCGGGGACCACAAAAGATACATATATAATATTCTTCAAAGTTACAATATTTCAACATGGTGTTTGAATATTGTAATGTTATAAAAGGTAGCCTATGTGAGAGGATAGGACACACAACAGTCACACAAATCGAGTGAGATCTCATTGATTGGTTGGAGATGGACTTTCATCCAAGCGTGCAGGTGCAGCGACAAGGGAAGAGGAAACGAACAAGGGGTAGTTGAGGGTTAGAAACTAACAAGAATGAAGGACTAATCTTGAATTTTGAAAGCTAGAATTATGTCATCGTATTTCTGGTTAATGGGTCATTATCCAAGGACGAGGGCCTAGGATTTTTATAGTTAATAAAAATCATTGTTTGTTGGTTTTTCTCTAGTTAGGGTTTTCCAAAGTAAATATAGATGTCAAAAGTTTGTGTTTTCCTATATTTTTCTTCTGTGTAACTAGTTAATATCTCAATGTGTTTTCAACTAATAATTGCAGTAAATTATTCATGATTGTTAACGGATCTAGGATCAGTTAAAATCTAACATGGTATCAAATACAAGTTCACCGTGAGTAGGAGATTGTGGTTTAATGGGTTTATGAGGATTTATTTTTAAGGAAAGGGTTAAATGGATGTCGTATAGACACCATATGAATGTATGCATGTAGGCTAGCTACACATGAAGTTCAAACATGGGTTGTAGTAGGAGACACTACAGCATGGGAGGTAGTATGGTAGTGGTGGTGGTGGAATCCACCAGCATGTAGTGACAACAACATGAGCATACGTCAAATGTGGAGGTAGCAGTTGTAATTCAGCAGCAGAAGCATTGGAATGCAAGCTAAGAGTGGATGCATATTGACAGAAGGATGGAAAAGGAAGGAGACAACTAGAAGGTTTGATCTCATGAGTTGTGGAGAGGTGCGATCTAGGGTGATGCAGAAGACTCGAATGACATGGATAAGGGCAGATGGAGTAGTTGTGAGCCAACAACAAAGGATATGATAAAATGACATATCAAGGGTTGAGGATGCGAGAACTAGAGGTTATGTGCAACAGATCATGAGGACGAATGCAAGGAGAATGAGGGGAGAAAAGGAGAACTGAAGGAGAAAGGTTAGATGGAATGTGGAAAGAAGGTAGGTGTGTAGGTTGAGAGTGGTGGTCACACTGTGAGCAGGGGAAGTGAAGCAACATGCCACCAGCAGAATCTATAGCCACCAACAACAAAAGGGTATGTCAAAGGTGCGTCTAGATGAAGTAGGTAACGGGAGGACGTGACAACAAGTAGAGGATCCACTAGGGGGTGCATCTATATGAAGTAGGTAATGAGAGGACATGACAACAAGTAGAGGAGCCACCAGTGGGCCAGCCACCAAGTCTTCCCAATCGCAACAGGGCATGGGTGCCTAAGAGATTCGACTAGTAGGGAATCTTCCAAGTATCCCAAGAAAAGTTTTGGTAGCCCAAAAAATCCTCGAACAATGCCCAAAAATTTCGAGTAGCCCCAAAAATTCCCTGGGTAGGCCCAAAAAGGAATCTAGGTAGCAAAAATAGGTTTGGGAATCAATAGGCTGCAAATCTAGGAAGCATAACTTTTTACAACAAGAATTTTGAGCTGTAGTGAAGATGGATGTGGCAAGGATTCGATATGAAGATAGGTTGGAGGGTCCCTCCAACTACCATCCGTGGAAGGCGAGGTTTACATTGGTTCTCATAGAGAACAGCCTGTGGGATTTTCCAAGCATAGAGGTAATCGAACCGACATATCCTAAATATCTGGAAACTCACAACCTAAAAGAGGGAAGGCCAAAAGGATTATCTTGGATGCATTGAAGGATCATTTAATCCCTCATATGGCTGAGAAGAAGTCATCCAAGGAGATGTGGCCCTGCTTTGACAAGATTATATCAAAGTAGTAACTAATATAAAAATATGGTGTTGAAAGTGGAGCTCATAAGCACCAAGATGTATAAGAAGGATACTATAGCTTATTATCTCATCGGGATCACACAAGTTCGTGATAAGCTGAAAGTAGTTGGGGAGATAGTGGCAAATCCATAGTTGGTAAGGATTTCCCTGGATGGCTTAACTAAGCCATGGGAACCCTTTTTCAAAGGGATCATTGCAGGAGAGAAAATCCCTGGATAGGAGAGGTAATGGGATGACTTCATCCAAGAGGAAATTTAGCAGTCTCTATCTGAAGGCCAAAAGGATGATGATGAGAATCACATTTCTCTTGCATTCAGGAAAAGAGAAACAAGAATGGTACAGCTTCGTGGGGGGTGAATAAGAAGAAGTACATGAGCAAAGTCAAGTGATTTGCATTCCACAAGTGTGGCCACTATGCTTCAAAGTGCCCAAAATGAAATAAAGAGAAGAACAAGTCTTAACAGGCAGAAGCAATTGTAGAAGCTCGGGTTAATGAGTTTGATGAGAAGTTTTACAAAGAGTACTCAATAGTTTCTTGTATTTATGGCACAATTTTTAGCAAATCCTGGCTCGTGGATAGTGGGGCTTCTCGTCGTATGGCGAGGAAACGTGATTTGTTCACTAGGTAGTCAAGGGAAGATCCATATTTGCATGTGGATCTTGGCACTCATGTTGAGTGTACTATGAAGTGAGTTGGAACAATCAAGTTTCAACTAGAGTTAGGAGGTTCTCTGGAGGTGAAAAAAGTGTTGTTTGTATCGAAGCTCGGGATGACCTTGGACTTAATTTCAGCATTGGAAAATAGTGAATACACCATCTCTTTTAAGAGGGGATGAGCTCTCATTCAATTGATGGGATTTGGCATAAATTCAACATAACTTCTTGATGTCAGAGAGGGGTTATAGGGAAATTTTGTAGTTGTATCCAGGGGATATTGGATCATGGATCGATGCCAGTGACAAAGTTCAAGGAGCAGAATACTTCGAAGGGTGAGAATAATTCACAGACTTCCAATGTGGGGAGTAAACCTTCAGAGGGGAAGAGGGATTTGGCCCCTTCTAGTTCTTCCAAGAGACCTAATTGGTACGAGATGACATTGATTGATGCTCAACAAAAGGAGGCTCCTTGGAACACAATGAGGGAGAGCAGGCCTTTGACAAAGTTTTCAAACTTCTTGACACTTATGTGTAGCATATGTAGAGTCATAAATTTCATGTCTTCTATCAAACAAGGAGCATCTAACCAATAGGGTTGGAGGAATTCCATTGTGTAGAATGATGTGAGTGGAAATGTGTCATGGTCAAAGGGAGAACTAGTTACAAGTGGCTCTCAAAGAAGTACATTTCTCACTAAGATGGGTTGTTTCCATTTTGTAGCATCAGATAGGTACTTCCATGTGGACAGTGTCTAACAGATCGAAGTTACCATTAGTGACTCTTAGACTTAGGACATCCACTTTAATAAAGTGAATTGTTAAAATGAGTATATACTTTTGTAATTACTTTGTGTAATGTGATCTAGAGAGCCCATGGTATTGGCCTAAGGTATTTTCATATTGTAATGTTATAAAAGGGAGCCTAGGTGATAGGAGGACACACACAATAGTCACATAGAATGCGTGAGATCCCATTGATTGGTTGGAGATGGATTTTCAGCCAAGTGTGCAGGGGAAAGAGTAGGATCAAAGGAAACAATAAAGGGGCAACACAGGGTTAGAAACCAGTGAGATTGAAGGACTAATCTTGAGGTTTGAAAGATAGCATTTTGCCATTGTATTTTTCTCAATGGGTCATTATACCAAGATGGGAGCCTAGGATTTTTATAGTTAATAAAAATCATTTTTTGTTAGTTTTCCCTAGTTGGAATTTTCCAAGGTAAATCTAGGTGTCAAATGTGTGTGTTTTCCTTATATTTTTTACTACGTAATTAGTAAGTATCTCACTATGTTTTTAGTTAATAATTGTAGTAAATTATTCATGATTGTTGACTGGATCTAGGATCAGTAAAAATATAATAGATACAAATAAAATTTATCATTTAGCTACATTACCTTGAGTACTTTAACTCTTTTACCTTTGGTGTAGGTATCCATACATGAGAATAGTATAGAGACCTTGGAACATAACATATGATAAGCCAATTATAAAAAGGGGACATGATGAAAAAGGGTGAAAATGATAGTGAAATGACATGGCATGAAAAAAAGCTAGATAAAATGTTGTAAGTGATGTGAAATGAGTATCACACTTATTTAAATCCCTAGGGATACACATGACTCATAAGGTGATCTGCAAACTATCATGGATATTCCACAGAAACAATTCATCACAAAGGAGGTTACAACTTTATGTAAACTCTTAATTATGCAATGTTTATTGAAGATTAAAGATTCATTACATTAGATTAATTCCACATAATACTAAAATTAATTGAAACTTAAAAGAAAATAGCTAGAGAAAAATAACACATCCACACAAATAACAAATAATATACCCTAAACAACCCATTGTGGAGAAAAACCCAACCATAAATGAAGACTATGCCTTCATCTTTTCTTCTTCAATATGGAATGCAAATACAAAGAAATGATACTATATATGGAGTTACCTATGACATTGTGGCATATGTGGATACTAAAGGATATCCTACTTCCTCTGTCATGCTCTAATATCGATTCCCTTGTTCTTGCTCAACTATGGAACAATACAATAATACAATAGGAATGGAACCCCTTCTTCTCCTAGTGGCCCAGTGTTTAACAATGTATTGAGAGTCATCTAGGGTTAGTTCAAATATTTTTTCCTATCTCAAATCCTAATCAGGGTTAGGGTTTTGGACCCTATGAAATGTTCTTTAAAATCCACACATGACCATCTCCACATGTGTGGTTAATTGGATTTGACATGGAATCCACTCAATACCATGGTGGTCAACATGATAGGTCACCCTACGGGAGGCATGACTTCCAAAAATGGACATTGTTTGAAATGATATTTGCACCATTGGAGATATCTCATAGTGTAAAACAATGTCAAAAGGCTATGAACATCATTCATAAAAGTTTGACCCCAAAAACATACCATTTGAGTCCTCAAATAGGATGCAGAAGGTTATAGCCCCAAATCTACGAAGTAAGGCGTGCTCCTAAAATGGGCCCTATGAGCAAATTCATTTGATATTTCCACTCAAAAAGAACCAAAATGGATGATAAATATTGATCCATTTTGGATCAAAAGGTTACATACTTATCTAAAGGAAGAAGTATGACCACGCCACAATGTACCTTTAGCTATGAAACAGCCATCTAAGATACATGAGCCATTATAAAGTAACATTATTGACCCCTCATGGTCATCTCCACACATTAAAAAAAAATTACCCATGAGTAAAGAGGTATAGCATATGGAATAACACTGGTATGAACTGAAAGTCTCCATCAATCTCTAGCTCATAACATTGTGATCTAAGCAAGTTAGAAGTGTCCTTGAAAAATATCCATGGGTAAACCATAGATATCATGTGTGGAACTACGGAATGTGATGGACGATCACAAAGACAACGATCATCAAGTCACCCCTACATGTTGGGGGTAACAATGCTTAACAAATCATGGTTCAACAATTAAAAACATCCATGTGGTGGCAATGTCCCTGACATTGCCACATGCAGTTGCAGGTTAACTTGATAGTAAACTAGCAATTTTGTAATAGTGAGTATTTTCAACTGATCACTTCACTAGCAAAAAAAATAGGGTTTCAAGGGGTCTACTAGGGTTTAAAGGAAAACAACCACAGGCTAGAGAGAGAAAATCTAAATTGATCTAACCTATAAATTCATGTGAAACTTATGAAAGACTCTCATATTATATAGAGAAACGCTGGTGAAAGTTTGAGGTATATATTAACTATGGGAGAGGCATATGTAATGAATGCCATCAAATACTGCACAATCTCTCTTAAAGTTAGAAGACAATATTAAAAACCATGGAAGTTTCTCTGTAGATTAAATTTCTTATACAATTACTTCATAATGTTCCATAGCTCCCAAGTGGTGGAAACAAAATGAGAAGTTGTTAGAGTACAAACGTATGGTATTTTCATTGGTTAAGGTCTTAATTCAAATCATTGACAACATTAAAGAGCAATGAACATGGCAGGATCGTAATAGATATCGTAGGTAAATAGTGACTGTGAAGCCCCTCTTTCTTTTACTATTGGCCCCTGCATTCACACACCTTCATAAAGGCGTTCAATCAATATCCACTTTCAACACTTTTCAATTCCAATTATACAACATTTAAGCTACCCTTAAATGCTTATTTCTTGGTGGCATGGGTTACCTAGTGTATGTTATCAGTGACCAATAAAATACCAACTACTTTCAGTTTATCCATTAACTTGAGTTCTAGCATAAGATATAATGTTTTCCGTGTATGAGAGTTGTTCTTATCTTCCCTCCATAAATTGTAGTCAGGTGCAGTCAGGGTTTTATTGATAGCTTCGATTTGTCAGTTTTTATTACACCTTGTATATTTTTCCCTATATTAGCTATTAAGGGATAGTACATTATGTCATATCACCAACCAAACTTGTCATGTTGTACATCAATTCTCCGAATTCCAGCTTTCTCTTTAACTCTAACAATTTATTAGGATCGTTGATTCATAGGAAAAATAAAAATTGAGAATTGTTCTACATGAATCCATGCAGAGGGATGTGTGTATATGTTTGTCATGTTAATGACTTGTTCTACTTTTAATTGTTGGAGAAAACTTTTTTGGCAACAACGATTATTAATAGCTTGCACAACTAAATTCTCAAATTGAAACTAAACATATTGCAATTCAAACCAGTAATAAATCCACTGTCAAATATATGCTTGATAATTTATTTTTGTTTTAAGATCATTAAATGGATTGTATAAATTACATCTGTGGACCAAAAACTAACAACTAAAATAAAGAATTCCAAGGATTAAATTTCCCAAAAATCATCTGAGTTTATAATATTGATGTTAGCACCGGAATTGAGCCCAAAGGTTGCAGAAGGCTCGATCCTGGGTAACAGAAGAACCACTTTTGAAGAGAGAACTGGCCTTCTACTCTTCTGAGAGGGATCTCTCACCAAATGTCACCAGAGTCTACTCCACATAAGATGTTCAATCTCATGTGTCATCAGAGTATACTCAGCATAGGATTTTCAATCAGCATAATCAGGGGGCTAGGATCCTGAATGGGGAAAGTATGTTGAGGAAAGGAGCATGGTCGGATTATCGGGGATAAGGGACCATGGGAAAATGGAGTCAAAACTTGCATAAGAAACGATTACAAAGGGAAATAATGACATGGGGTTTCGAACAGAGGCAAGATAGCCATTGATCTCCCAATCAGGAGATATTTAGCGGGCGATTAGAGGGCAAGAAGGGACAGTCCATTGCATGGAGCACCAACAAGATGAATTCCATGCAACTTTAGAAGAACCATTGATAAATGCCTAGAAAAACAGTAGGAGCATAGTGAGTATGAATTCCTAACTGTTATACACTAAGTTGCAGACATGAAAGTAATCAACAAACTGGAATGGAAACAAGAAACACATTTACACGTAAAGGAAAATACATATTGGAAAAAGTAATGACACATGAATCTTTGCCGTGAGAAAATTTTCTTTCACTGTAATTTATTCATACATAGGTATCAATTTTTACAAATGGGGAGCCTCAGCCCAGGAATGTTTCCCAATCCAATTCACTAACTCCTTTCTCCCTCTATCGGGAGCAGTTTTATACAATCCTATTGCTAAGACTACCGAATTAAAAGCTATTACAATTCGCCATCAGGCGTTAACAGTGCAAGGAGTGGACTATCGCCATGTTTTACAAATATAAACAAACATTATGGTGCTAGTGGCCGCATTCGACTCGGGTAACAATTCGACACGCTCAACCGCCACGATGGATGATGAGTATGATGCCTCCTCCTAGGCTTTGAGGTGTGTGCTTCCACCGTGTTCAAATGCAGCTTTCCACATGGGCACACACTGGCGAGGTAGTCGGCATCCTTCCCCGGTCTAGTCACATCCGCCACCTCCTTCCTGGGCTGGTAAAACTTTTATACGTGGGCTTTGGAAGAAGTGTCGCATTGCTTCTGGTTGAGATGAACCTGTGGGGTGGCTTTTCATTCTTGTACTTCCCACCTCTAATGAGGTGAGCTCTCCTGCAAGCACTAGCGTGCAGTGTATCTGCACCAGCCCCACCACCCTTGGAAAGTGGACTTCACAAATAGGGATTTTAGGGCTTTAAACCCCTTATGCTCCCATCCGAACGAATGTTTATACAGGGAAAAATCAATGGCTGTCCCCTTCTGCAGAGGATTTGGTGGGCACGATGGTATCAGGGGTTCCTGGAAAAATACTTACATGGAGTAAGTGTCCAGGCCTCGTGTCGTTGGAAACACGGGTATCATGTCTAGGCCCCGATGGTTGGTGTCACCATTGGCATGAAAATACCAAGGCGACGAGTGAGTGTGGAACCTTCTCACCAACCATCAACACCCCCAGACAGATAAGCTTCTCAAACCAGATCTTCATCATCAAGCTCTATCAGGCCTTTGCAGCTTTGTGGAGAAGTAGAACTCGGGTTCTGGAGATATGTTAGTTCACTCTTGTTGAACTGAAAGTAGTATTTATAAGGCTTCATTCCTGCACACTCTGTCATCAAGTGTATCTGGTATCAATATGTGTGAAGGCATGAGCAAAGTGATCTTCTACTTGATGGGGATCTAGTCACTTTGTTTCATCGATCGTGACGCTTCACCACTGGCTATGGGAAGGCTTTCGTGTACGCCATCTGGTGCAAATAAAGTCAAAAATGGAATGGCCTCCCGCATCGTGGTGGCTTTGCCCTGTGAGAGTGGTAGATTCGCCAGCTACTTTTCTTACTTTTGTAGTCCAACTCAAACAAAAGCCACCTATCTCCAGGGAACATAATTCTACCACAGGGATGGCTCCCCTTGAAGTAAACCACGTGCCACACCTGTGAATCGAGGAAATTAGTGTTGCTGGACAAGACTTCCACCTTAGGCATATCTTGAATGGCATCGGAGGAATTGGCCAATCTATAAATGGGATAGATTACATGCGTGAATTCCTCCTCCGCTGTCACCTTCACACTGGATGGGAAACCTGTACCTTGGGAGTCTTCTCAGCCGTTCAATCAAAGGAATCTTTTACATCCATCGTCCATGTTCCATTCATCCTGCCGCCAACTTTTCTCCTCTGAACACCGCGAGCAGTTCTAGATTGTGACACATTCTTAACCGCCGATCAAGACTGACCTTTCATGCAGCTGTTGATCTGAGTGGGCCCCACCATCTTTCGCAATGAGAAACTTTGATATTCGTTCATGCTAGTTCACATTGAAAAATGAACCGGAGCTGTAGATTTATCTCCTTCTTCATCGTGGTCGTTGATCTTCGTGACCTCTACCGTGCTTTCGCGGTTTGAGATTGTAGTTTTACCTGTACAAGTATGGATCGCTAAATAAATTTAGGCCGTAGATATGCCCCAGACCTCATCTCATCCCTCAAAATATTCCTATCTTTAAAATGTTTCACAATCCGGGAAGGAAACTTTGATCGTGCATGTTTGCTCATGCGAAGCGGTTTGGAGCCGTTGATCCACCTCCGATCAATCGTAGCCTTTGCTTATGACCCCTACCCAATGCTAACGGTGCACTTGCCGCTTTCCTCGTTGAAGGGCGCCCATACGAGATTCGAGGGATTGGGACCCCTACCGAACCTCCATCAAGCCCTTAGATCAACTGTTAAAAATGGAGTGTTAACAATTGCATTGAGTATTAAGGCCAGTTAGTAATTGTTGTTATATGTATGCAACCTGCATATGTTTTTGAATGAGAATCTCATGGAGCACGTTGTAGAATGGACCAATCTCCTTCAAAGAAATGTATTGTATGGGAGTAAAAGATTGAAATTGTAGTATTTGGGTTTTAATATTTTTGTGACTAAGAATAACAAGGCCGAGGAGATATTCATTGTAATTACCAAGTGTTGTTGGTCTGATAATGTAAGATGACATGAACTTGGAGATCGACGTTTAAGCATCTTCATAAGCCAGTGCATCTGTCGTGTGTAAGCATAAATAGGCTACTGATATTTGACATGCTCAATGCTCTTATAAATTTGATGAAGCCAACGAATATATTGGATTAGATCAACTAATTCTCCTCATACCAAATCCCCGAATCTATGCTCATCGGTTTGAGAAGGATTATAGATCTACGAGTTTCCAGAAATCCATCAATCCTAACACAACATTTGTTAATGAGAAGAGATATCAAATCTCTACAATAATGACATCACGACACAGTTAAAATATCACCATTTGAAATGTGTTAGCAGTAAGAAAAGGCACACCTACATAGATCACATTATCCACGGGATGTTGCAGTAAAAAAAAGGGCAAAATCGTGGAGCCAATTTCCATCAAATTACATTAAAACCTACAAGAAATCTTCCATTGGAAATCATGAAGAATAAAGAAGGAGAACATAACAAGCTACCCAATCTACCATCAACTAAGCAGATATTGGATGTCAAATATATTCCAGGAACCAAGATACTATGACTATCTTTTGTGTGTCAAATAATTAGGATTCATTTTGAGTTTTATGGAATTTGTGGAAGTCCACCCACTAGATTGTTGGCTTCCAGTTTATGGTTAGACAACAAGGTGTTTCCATATACCCAACCAATGACCATAAAAATGTTTGTTTTAGATGTCCGATCATCATATGTGAAACATCAAACATACATTAAAAAAATATCATTTATAAGATGTCAATGATGTATATCTTATATAATCATCTAAAGAAAAGAAAAAGTGTTCAGTGAATAGAAATAAATGAGAACACTGCTAAATTTTGTCCCCATTGGGTATCTAAAATATATGCGTGGATGACATGAGCGATCCAAGTGTACCAACCCAATTAGAGACATTAATTGAGGACTTCACAGTGCTCTCATGCAACTTAGTTGTTATGTAAATCACCAAATTGGAGGCAAATCCAATGAAATCTATCCTTTAAAAAAATCGTAGGTCATAATTAAACACCAACATCCAACGAACAATTCATAATGAATACCCAACAAGAAATCAAACACGTAAATCTGTCATATTAATCTAAAATTGTATTCAATAACATAAACATGCTTATTCATGAAGTAGACAAGATAAATGAATGCATTTGATCTTACCAATGATAAAGGAGCAAGCTTTCCTTCTTCCAGTTTGGGACCTGAGAACGAGCCTTCCTTTGAGATTGACAGAGCCATCAATGGCAAATCCAGGGGACTACATGTTACATCTCTCTATGAATCCATTTTCATTTTCCTTTTCAGCCATTGTTGATCAATGCTGGAACTAATCAGTGATCTTTGTATGAATTATTGTTTCCAGACAACTTTGTTGCCGAGTCCTTAGAATATGGAGAACACTCTAGGCTACCCTATAGTACTACTTCCTATGTTGGTTTCTCTGCCTTCGCTCTTTGTGCTAGCCACCTTTTCTTATGATCCTGCCATTGGCATAGAAGCTACTAGCTAACGAGGTGTTAGTGGTACGTAAGCTGGGTCAAAATATTATTCTGTTGGATCA
This sequence comes from Pseudotsuga menziesii, assembly GCA_001517045.1. Lineage (NCBI taxonomy): Eukaryota > Viridiplantae > Streptophyta > Pinopsida > Pinales > Pinaceae > Pseudotsuga > Pseudotsuga menziesii. The sequence goes on along the minus strand of LPNX011126665.1, from coordinate 245,576 downwards.
ATCTAGTAAACATTCCTTGCCTCTGCGAGTGGATAAATTGGTCTTTTAACTAGATATGAATTTATGGTTTGTGGAAATGTTGCTTAAACTACCACTGATTGCTTAAAAATCGAATGATTTATTCTACCTTTGTTGAATTAGCGTGTGTTGCTTCAAAGTTAAAAAGGTGAATAACCAAAATTGGCTCAAGTGTGTTGAAATATTGTAACTTTGAAGAATATTCTATTGTATTTTATTATTGTAATTTATTCGTAGATGTTTTATTCCTTCGTCGGAATGTTATTATTGTATTTGGTCATCATAGAGTCGTGAGGTAAAACCTCCTTTGTAAGTCGGGTCAATAGAACCCTCCAGAAAGTAATATTATATTGTTTGGAGTCTTTTTTATGTAAGTCGGCCTAGTTAAGTTTGTTGGGGCCAACCTAGTTAGTGAAAAAGTCAAGTGGAAGATAACATATAAATAGGAGTGATGTGCTCCTCATTTGGACACACACACTCACTTGTGTAATTCACATAGGAAAGAGAGAGAGAGATATCTACAAGGAAAAGGAGCACTTGTTTGGGGTTTTTTTCTATGTACTTTTTAACATCTATATTGAGGAATTTTTATTTAGATTTCTTCCCGTAGAGATTTTCCTAGGATAAATATATGTCTATCTTGTGATTGTGTTTATTTTAGTGATCCTGTATATGCTATTGTTGTGAAATTGAATTGAATACTAATGTGATCTATCTTAACATATTGAATATTAACATGGTATCAGAGCTAACCTGAATATGGCAGCTTTCACAAGGTGAACTCTCTCTCTTCTCCCTCCGACAAGAAATTAGGGTTTCTATCAAAGTTGGAATTTTGGAAATCTGATTACATAGAAAGTTATGCATCCCTAGGGTGCATCTATTAAGCTCTAGATTGAAATTTTTGAGTAGGTATATCTCCAGGAAAGTCAAATCCTAGTTTGACTTTGGAACATAAAATTGCTAAAACTGCAGATCCAAATTTCGCAAGTCAATTTTGAGAGGTGAAAATTTGGAATCTCCAAAAACCAGGTCTAGTAGTCAATTTGCCTCAATCGGGCTCATCTCCTGGTAAGGTCAGCTTTGCATTTTTGAGAAATTTCAGTTTTTGGTGACCTCCTGGATAAGATGGCCCCAAGCACTAAGCTTGAGGATAAGCTAGAAGGCATGGATAATTTCTGAGCATGGAAATATAGGATTGGCTTCATTCTCAAAGAGAATAATCTTTCCAAATACATCAAGGAATAAGTTATAGAACCTGAAGAGGATGAAGCTAAGGAGAAGCACATGAAGGACTAGATTAGGGAAAAGAGGATCATTGTTGCTTCTATCAAAGACCACTTGATTCCTCAAGTGTCATTCGAGAATACTTCTTATGAGATGTATGATTCCCTTGCCAAAATGTATGAAGGAAGGAACATCAATAGAAAGATGAATTTGAGAACTCAATTGAAGAGTACCAAGATGTGGCAAGGAGAATCCATCCAAGACTTCACAAGGGTCTCCCAGTTCAAGGAGAAACTAGAAGCCATTGGAAAATACCTTGATGAATACAATATATTTATGACTTCTCTCAATGGTCTCACTAGACCTTGGGATTCATTCATCTAGACTATGTGTTCTAGAAAGGAAAGCATGAAATTCGACATTGTATGGGAAGATTGCATCCAAGAGGAGGCTAGATTAGATAATAGAGAAACTCTAATTAAAGAATATGATCAAGCAATAGCCACCCATACTAAGAGAGGAAGACTTCAATCTAAATTCAAGAAGGAAATACACAAGGAGTCTCAACCTCCCAAGAATTTCCAAAGGAAAAGAGGAAACAATCCAAGAAGAAACTACTCCAACTTTCAATGTTTTAATTGTGACAAGCTAGGACACATTGCCAGAAATTGTCCATTGAAGAAAGAATAATACAAGAAGAGGAACAACAACAAAATACATCATGCACACCTAGTTGAATATGAATATGAAGAAGAAGAGGAAGAAGGACCTCAAAGAAAACAAGCAAAAGAAGAATATGCAGAAGAGTATGTATTATTCTTTGCATTCTCTGGGTCGGTGATACCTAGAGAAGATACATGGCTTATTTATAGTGGTGCTTCAAAGCACATGATGGGACAAAAGAAAACTTTGTCAAAACTTGAAGAGAATAACTCTCCTCGGAAGGTATCATTAGGAGATGACTATCAATATCCTATCAAAGGAATTGGTGAAGCAAGCTATAAGCTTGATTATAGAACCCCCATGAATATGAAGGACGTATTATATGTACCAGGTTTGAAGAAGAACTTATTGTCTATATTGGCATTAGATAAAAATGGATATAGGGTTGCATTCATAGATGGACAAGTACTTATGTGGCCCAAAGGAAAACCAATTGAATATGCAGTTTTCAGTGGTGAAGAAGAAGGAGGCTTATATAAACTCAAGGGACATTCAGAAACAACCCTTATTCATGAGACCACTAGCCCAAGAGAATTATGGCATAGGAAGCTTACTCACATCAACTACAAAGCACTACCCCATGTGAGAAACGTAGTGACAGGATTACCGTATTTGAAGATCGATCATGAAGGAATTTGCAAAGAATGGTGTTGTGGAAAGAAAGAATAGGACCATTATAGAATCAGTTAATACAATTATACATTATCAAGATCTTCCAATGTATCTATGGGATGAAGTTGCAAGGACAATAGTTTATGCACATAATATATTATCCCATAGTTCCCTTGGATTCAAGACTCCAGAATAAATGTTCACAGAAAACAAGCCTGAAGTGAGCCACCTCAATATATTTGGTTTCCCAGTATATGTTCACATACCAAAAGAAAAGAGAACCAAGTTGGACCCTTTTAGAAAGAAGGGAATATTTGTTGGATATTGTGAAGTCTCCAAATCCTTCAGAATATACATTCTAGGGTTCCATCACATGGATATTAGTAGAGATGTAATATTTGACGAAGAAGCGGCTCTCAAGAGATCCAGAAAGTGCCAACATGAAGAATTATATGAAGAAGATGTACCTCCCATAAATGTAGAAGCTGCAACCACCCGCAAAGATGAAACACCAGAAGACCATGATATGCTAGAACCTCAAGAACATCCCACTATGAGTATGTCATGAAAGAGAAAACATGCTTGGGCAAGAGAAATTATACAAGAAGAAGAGAAGTTTGGAGCTTCAGACATAAGAGTAAGCAAGAAGCCAAATTTGTTTTCCAATTATGTGGCTTTGATGTGTGATCTTGTAGATCAAGAACCTACCAGTTATGAAGAATCTATACAGAAGAAAGAATGGGTAGAATCAATGACGAAAGAATACAAATCAATAATGAAGAATGATTTTTGGGATATAGCTCTCAAAGCATAAGGAAAAGGCGTGGTATCTTCCAAGTGGATCTACAAGATAAAGCATGCAATTGATGGAAGTATTGATTAATACAAGGCAAGGTTTGTGGCTAGAGGATTCTCTCAAAAAGAGAGAAATGATTATGAAGATACATTTGCAGTAGTAGCAAGGTACACTTAAATTAGAACCATCATGGAACTTGCATCCATGATGAAGTGGAGTTTTCACCAAATGGATGTGGAGACAACTTTCCTGAATGGTGTTATTGAGGAAGAAGTGTACATATAAAACCACAGGGATTTGAAGTTGAAGATAGACAGACTTGTATATGCAAGTTAAAGAAGGATTTGTATGGATTGAAGCAAGCTGCTAGATCTTGGTATGGAAGGATATATAAGTTTTTGACGAGATTGGGCTTTACCAAAAGTAAAGTTGACTCTAACCTTTACTTTAAGGTTATGGATGATGAACCTGTCATATTATTGTTGTATGTCGATGATTTATTTATGACAGGAAATGAGAAACGGATTGTAGAGTATAAGAAGAAGCTTGTTGAAGAATTTGAAATGAAAGACCTTGGATTGATGCACTATTTTCTAGGTTTGGAAGTATGGAAGAACCTAGAAGGAATTTTTCTCAACTAGGAAAGTATGTTGTGGAAATCCTAAAAAGATTTGATATGCTAGAATGTAAATCCATGGCCACACCCATGGATACCAACCTAAATTTTTTAATTGATGAATCATCATAGTTAGTGGATGTGACTCAATATAGAAAAATTATGTTAATATTTCATATGCTATACTAGTTATCATTAGTGTTCAATTCAAATTCATAGCAGTAGCATATGCAGAATCACTGATAGAAACACAATCACAAGATAGACACAATATTTATCCTAGGAAACCCTCAATGGGAAGAAAACCCAACAAAAATTCATTTGTATAAGATGTATAAGATATAGCCCCAAAACATTTATTCTCCTCCTTGTTGTTCTGTCTCTCTCTCTCTCATATGCGCTACACATGTGAGTGTCTCTGTGTTCAAATAAGAAGCACAACACTTCTATTTATACACATTGAGCCAACTGAATTTTATCCTAAACAAGTCGGCCCCACTAAACTGTATGGGTCGACTTCACCTAGGAAGACTCAAAACAGTATTTTATATTATTTATTAGGGTACTAATGACCCGAATTACAATGGAGGATTCACCTCATGACTCTATGATAACCAATTACAATAGTGACACCCCAATGGAGGAATAATAACATCTACCTTGGGTTATATCGATAAAATACATTTAGAATATCCTTTGAAGCTACAATATTCAACACTCCCCCTTAACAAGAAGGTTTTTCTACTAACAACATCATCATAGACTATAAGAGAATAGAGAGACAATATCTTCAGCAATATCGAGGTGATACATCTATACGTCATAGGAAGTTTTCACAATCAGTAACTGGAATAGTTACTCTTCAATGTATTCATCTTCTGCGTCACATGATCACTTGATCATTTTGTAGCAATGCTTCAGCCTAAGTTTCGATCCTTCATAGTAGCACTTCGATCTTCTGATCCTTTGCAGCAGCACTTCGATCTTCTTGATCCTTCGTAGAAACACTTTGATCCTTTGCAGTAGCACTTTGATCTTCTTGATCCTTTGTAGCAGGACTTCAATTCTTTCGATCCTTTGTAGCAGCACTTCGATCCTTTCTATCCTTTGCAACAACACTTCGATCCTTCTTGATCCTTCGTAGGTGCACTTCAATATACATGATCCTTTTCTGTCATACTTTGATCTACTTGATCCTTTGTCACCACTCTACCTGCAGTACACATGATCTCTTTGCGAGATGATCATTCCCTGTCACTTTAGGACATAGGTCCAAGGATGATGCAATCCTCCATTAGCTTAGTCCATAATATCGACCAATTCAATCGTCTACAACTGAATGTAGATCTCGACTGCACATAGATGCAGTCCATATCGTCTATGAGGACTCATCATAGACAATCCATACCATTGAAGTTAGGATCACTTCTAAGTGAGTATTATACTATGATATCTACACTTAGGTGTAGGCATACTCTTCCATGCAAGAGTATTGTCTGCAGAGCAAATCTCAACCGCATACAAAATTTCAGCCCTCATCGTAGAACATCCTTACCATTGAGGTTAGGACCACTGCCAAGTGGATGTTATACTACAACGTCCATGAGGACTCACCATAGAGAATCCATTCCTCTAAGGTTAGGACCACTCCCAAGTGAGTGTTATTCTATGGCATCTACATGTGAATGTAGGCATACTCTCCATACAAGAGTAATCTCTACAGAGCATATCTCAACTACATAGAAATGTCGACCCTGTCTTCCATGCTAGACTTATCATAGAGAATCCATACCACTAAGGTTAGGACCACTCCTGAGTGAGTGTTATTCTACGGTATCCACAACTGAATGTGGGTACTCTCCATGAGAAAGTAACATCTGCAAGGCCATCCTTATCTAGTAAGGACAACTCTCATGCACAGAGTGTTATAGCCGCCATCCTTAAGAGAGGATACTATTGTCCATAAGTGAATGCCAGACCTTGTCAGCATCTTCAGGCGCACTTGGCCTCTTTCATGCCGGAGCATCATTGTCATCCCATCATTGATGTTAGTCTTGTCATCACTACCCCTTTCTTAGAAGGATCCATATTATCAACCTGCTCCCCTTTTGTCTGAGGAGGGTTCATGTCTTCGACTTGTTCTTCCTTTCCCAGGAAAGTCCATATCTTCTAATTATTCCTCCATTCTGAAGAGGGTCCATATCTTCATCATTCGTAGTACCGTCATTGTTCCTTATTGCAAGGAAATTCTTTTCAAACTACACCAAGCTTTTCACGGAAATATTCAAAATTTACTCGAGATACAGGATTGGTCATCACATCAGTAACTTTCTCATCGATACTCACATACTGGATCTTTATAGCTTCCTTTTTTACCATATCCCTTATATAGAAATATTGGATTTATATGTGTTTTAATTTATCATGGAACACAGGATTCTCTATCATATTTATACAACTCTGGTTGTCACAAAGAATCACTATGGTGTCCAAATCCATGTCAAATAATCCTAACATAAGCTTCTGAATCCATATTGCTTCACAACTAGCGGGAAAGTTGCAATGTACTCTGCTTCAGTTGTACTGAGAGAAACACTGGAATGTTTCTTACTAAACCATGAGATCATGGTGGATCCCAGACAATAACATCCACCTGAAGTGATCTTTATGTCTACGACACTTCCTGCCCAATCTGAATCCATATATCCATATAATTTGTATTCATGATATATACCATAGTAAATTCCCAAGTCTGTCATACCTTTTACGTACCTCATCACATACTTTGCAGTTATCAAGGGAACCCATCTAGGTTTAACTAGATACTGACTCAAGGTGTTCACAGCAAAGCATATATTTTCCCTTGTGTTCGTCAGATACATTAATGACCCAATAATATGTATGTATTGAGTCATATCCACTAACTCTGATGTCTCATTAGACAACAGCTTCAGATTGGTTTCCATGGGTGTGGCCATGGATTTACAATCCAACATCTCAAATATTTTCAATATTTCTACTGCATACTTTCCCTGATTCAAAAATATTTCTTCTAGTCTCTGCCACACTTCTAGCCCTAGGAAATAATGCATCAATCCGAGATCTTTCATGTCGAATTCTTCATCTATATTCTTCTTGCAATTTGTGCTCTACTTCTCATTTCGAGTGAGAAATAGATCATCCACATATAGTAATTGTATGATTGGTTCATCATCCATAATATTCATATAAAGGTTAGGATTAGATTTTCTCTTGGTAAATCCCATGCTTGTCAAGAAGCTATCTATTATACCACACCAAGCTCTAGGAATTTGCTTCAGTCCATACAGAGCCTTTTTCAACTTGCATACATGAGTCACTCTACCTTTGACTTCAAATCCTTGTGGTTGATCGATGTAAACATCTTCCTCAATCACGCCATTAAGGAAGGTTGTATTTACATCCATCTAGTGTAAGACCCACTTCATCATGGAAGAAAGTGCCATGATGGTTCTGATGAAAGTGTACCTTGTTGCCAAAGTAAATGTCTCTTCATAATCAATCCCCTCTTTCTGAGAGAATCCTCTGGCCATAAATATTTCCTTGTAGTTTTCAATAGTTCCATCAGCAACATGTTTTATCTTGTAGATCCATTTCGAATATACCACACTTTTGTTTTCCAGTTTGGGTACTATATCCCAAACATCATTCTTCATTATTGACTGGTATTATTCCGTCATTGCTTCAACCGATTATTTCTTCTGTGCAGCTTATTCATAGCTGGTGGGTTCTTGATCTACAAGGTCACACATCAAAGCTACATAATTGGAATATGGCTTTGATCTTTTGTTGGTTCTTGTGGAGTCTTCTAGAGCTCCATATTTCTTTATTTCCTATATGATTTCTCTTACCCGAGTAGTTTTTCTCTTTCCATATATATCCATAGTAGGGGGTTCCTCAATTTATAGCATATCATGATCTTCAGATGCTACTATTTTAGGATAGGGTTCAACTTCTGTCATTCTGGGAGGTACATCCTCTTCATGTACTTCTTCAAGCTAACACCTTCTATATTTATTAAGAGTTGTCTCTTCATCAAATGTTACATCCCTACTAATTTCGATATGATGGAATCCTTAAATGTATATCCTGAAGGATTTGGATACTTCATAGTATCCAATAAATATTCCTTTCTTTCTAGAAGGATCCAACTTGGTCCTCTTCTCTTTTGGAATATGTACATATACTGGACAACCAAATATCTTGAGATGGCTCACTTCAGGTTTCTTTCTTGCATACATCTCTTCAGGAGTCTTGAATACAAGAGCATTGTGATATAATATGTTCTACACTTATATGGTTTTCCTTGGTGCTTCAACCCATAGGTGCATGGGGAGGTCTTGGTCATGAATCATAGTTTTCACTTCTTCCATAGTAGTTCTATTCTTTCTTTCTGCAACAACATTTTGTTGGGGATTATAGGGAGTGGTTAGTTCCCTCTTGATTCCTGCCTCTTTACAGAATGCTTCAAATTCCTTTGAAGTGTATTCTCCACTAGTATCTGTTCTCAATGTCTGAATTCTATTTTCTGAAAGGTTCTCTATCAAGGCTTTGAATTCCTTGAATTTCCCGAACACTTCACTCTTGTTATTCAAGAAGTATATCCATGCCTTTCTTGAATAGTCATCAATAAATGTGACATAATATTCATATCCACTTAACGATATGGAGGGCATAGCACCACATACATCATAATGAATTAGTTCTAATGTACCCTTAGTCTTTGTTTCACTTTTCGGAAAGGGATTCTTGATGTTCTTTCCTCTTGCACATCCTTTACAAGTTCCATGGTGATCAATATTTAGATATGGTAACCCTGTTACCACCTTTCTACAGAGGGAAATGCTTTGTAGTTGATGTGAACAAGCCTTCTAAGCCACAGTTCACTTAAGCTAGTAGTATCATGGACAAGGGTTGTCTCTAGATGTCCTTTGAGCTTATACATTCCTCCTTCTTCTCCAATGACCACAACATCTTCAAGTGCCTTTCCTTTGGACCACATAAGTACTTATCCAACTATAAATGCAACTATATATCCTTTCTTATCTAGAGTTGAGATGGAAAGTAAGTTCTTTTTCAAACCTGGTACATACAATACTTTCTTCATCTTCATGGAAGTCCCAGAGTCAAGTTCGTAGGTTGATTCACCAATACCTTTGATGTGATATTGATAGCCATCTCCCAATGATACCTTCTAGGGAGAGTTATTTTCTTCAACTTTTAACAGAGTTTGCTTCTTCCCTGTCATGTGCTTTGAGGCACCACTATCGATAAGCCATGTATCTTCTCCAGATCTTACAGACCTAGAGAGTGCGGAGAATAGTACATGTTCATCTACAACTTCTTCTTTTGTTAGTCTCTTTCAAGGTCTTTCTTCCTCATCCTCATATTCATCTAGATGGGCATGATGTCTCTTGTTGTTATTGTTCTTATTTGGTGATGGACACTCTCTGGCTAGGTGTCCTATCTTATGATAGTTGGAGCATTGATACTTTGAGTAATACTTCTTCTTGGAAGGTTTATGATGGATCCAACCAACAGTTGGTAGGTTATCAAGCTTCGACAAAGTCTAGCACTTCGACTACTTCGCCTGCCTCAACAATTCCATCTCAACAGGATTGCCTCGATAGGTCCGCCTTGACCAATCAGTCTCGACAACTTCACCTCGACAGGTCTACCTCGACGATTTATATTCTGAACCATTATAACTTCTTTGTAACTGAATGTAATGGGTAGTCACCCAAGCGTCTCATCATCCTATATAACCATGTACACTAATGTAATATATAGATTTTTTATTCCTCCATCTTTCATGAAGAAGAAGTAATAAATTTGTTTGAATTATTTCATTTTGTTTGTTCATATATTTTCTATCGACCTAAGTGTATTTCTTGCTTTGCTGGTTCTTTTTATATGCTTCTACCATAATAGCACTCGACTCATTCAGTCGACTGTTGTCCCCAACGTGCAATTGGGTACGGCCTAGATCATTGGTATCAGAGCAAGATCTTCTCTAAAGATTAAGCTACATAACTACTTCCATTGAAGTTATTTAACTTATGCATGTTCAAACATGCTCGCAAAATTAGCAACACAAGCATACACTTCCTTCAACTTTAGAAAAGATGGTCGAAGAAGCATACAATAAACATGCAACTAACGAGATAAAGCAACTCATAGAAAAATAACTGGCTCGCCGGTGAACCAAAATGTTCGCTCAGTTCAATGAGATTCTCATGCGAGTCACTTCTAACTCCGTGGAATCCTCGACGCAACATCTCTCCAATAAAATCATCCCCTTCAAAGAGAAAATGAATCTGGACATACCGAGCCTTGAAGGCAAGATTGATATGAAATCCATCAAAAATTGGGTACACCAACTGGAATCTTATTATGCAGTGAATCAACTCTTTGAAGCAAAAAATATCACCATTGCATCCTTAAATATGTCAACCTCTGTAGACTACTGGTGGGAGAATCTATCGACAAAGATGGAAAAAGAAGAGGACCCCATCGACACATAGGTAAAATTTGTCGAATATGTCTGAAAGGATTCTACCCGCCCAAGTATATTGAACAACAATATAAGAAGTGGCAGCAGCTAAGGAAATGGAAATACTAGTCTATACAGAGTTACATTGGTGATTTCTATCGACTCATGGCTAGACTTGGTGTCCAAGAAGAAGAGAAATTGTTTGTCCTGAAGTACATCAGCGGTTTATCCCCGTACATTCAGCAAGAGATGGATTTTCTGACTGTCATCATTCTTGTAGATGCATTTCATTACTCCATCTATATTGAAGCTAAAAATAAATAAATAAACACGTTTCGCGCACAAGACAACAGGTCAAACATACGACAAGAAGTCACCACCCGACTCCGACAAGTTCAAGAACCCTTCTCACCCGACTCCGCCAAATCCATATCATCCAAAGAATAACTTTTAGAAAGACAAGAGGGATCACAACATACAAGATCCTACCAGGAAATGGCATGATTATCACAGTTCAGCATGGCATGATACGTTAGAATGCAAAGCTCAGAAGACATTTTTGGTAAAATTGTTAACATCTGACTTATCTGACAGAACCCTGGTAGAATTTGATCCAGATGCATCAACCCTTTTGGATTCGACCTCGACCACTCCGAAAGCCTCAACCATCGTCTATGAGGAGGAATAAGAACTCTCGTTCCATACACGGATATGGGTTCAGTAAAATCCATTACATCTTATTGTGGATAATGTTATCCAGAAGAACTTCGTTTTTGAATATCTTGTGAAGAAATTAGGTCTTTTCACCACTCCACATCCTCAGCCTTACAATATCAGTTGCATGAAGGATGGGAAGGAACTAAGGATCACACAAAAATGCAAACTCACCTAATTCATTAAGCCCTTTGAAGATGAAGTACTTGGTGACATGGTACCACTTTCTGTAGCTGATGCCCTGTTCAGAAAACCTTACTTATGGGATCAACGTGGTACATATTAGTCATGGAATTGGAAGTTGATTTTCAAAATTTGGAATCAATGGCATGGCATACCAGAGTGACAACCCACATCAACGGTTGTTATGATATCTGCCAAACAAACAAAGAATCTTATCAATCATGCTCAAAAATTCGCATTAATTGTGATCAAGCCTCAACATTCCAGGAAGACTACAGCAACGAGTTGACTCACCGACCAGTGCAGCTCTCGAAAAAAATAACACATCAACATCATTCTTGAGGAATACTAGAACATATTTCAAGCACTAGATGGAGTACCTATGCATTGTCAGGTAAAACACTCCATTGAACTTGTTCCTTGTTCTTCATTACCAAACGCATCTATATATAAAAGATCCATTCTCTAAAATGAAGAGATTTGTAGGCAAATCTAGGATTTGGTCAACAAGGATCATATCCACCCCAACTCCTCTCCTTGTGGAATTCCAGTCGTCCTAGTTCCAAATAAAGGCAGGACTTGGCGCATATGCATCGACTATCGGGCTTTGAACAAAATTTTAGTGAAGAACAGATACCCTCTTCCACGGATTGATGAATTCATCGACAATCTAAAAGGTGATAAGTTCTTTACGAAACTCGACCTCAAGTCGAGATACCACCATATTCCAATTGAGTCCACTGATGTATGGAAAACAGCTTTCAAAACCAAGGAAGGATTGTTTGAATGGTTAGTCATGCCTTTCGGTTTAACCAATGCACCTGCAACCTTCATGAGATACATGGATGACCTTCTATGACCTTTCATCGTTAAATGTGTCATTGTCTATCTCGAGGATATCTTGATTTTCATTCGATCATGGGAAGAACATGTCAAACAGCTTCGACAAGTCTTCGACACTCTCTAGCAACATATAATATATCTGAACATGGACAAATTCTCATTTGCGATGACCAACATAAAATATTTGGGGTATGTAATTGAATCTATAGAAATTAATGTCAACCCAAAAAAAGTACAGATCCTCAAATATTGGCCCATTCCTCAAAACACTCATGAACTAAGAATTTTTCTTGGTTTGGTGAATTTCTATCGATGATTCATACTTGGCTTCAGCCACATTGCATGGCCTTTGAAACAGTTGATGAAAGGAAATGGGAAAATTGTCTTCAAATGGACATCGACACAACAACAAGCTTTGTATTGCACCAATACTTGTGTTACCTAATTTGCATCAACCCTTTGATATTGAGGCAGATGCATCGAACTTATGAAAAAGAACTATACACCATTGTGCAAGCTCTTAAGCAATGGAGACACTACATTCTTGGCAAGGAAACGGTCATCCTCACTAACAATAAACCTTTGCAGTTCACTTTGTCATAATCGAAATTATAAACAAATCGCCAACTCATGTGGATTAATTACTGCAACAATTTCAGTTGGTAATTAAGTATCAGGAAGGAAAATCCAATGCCACAGTCGATTGTCTCAGCAGACCACCCATTACTCTACTATCTATAGTGATGAGTATGCAGGGTTATGACACCACTACTTGGCCAAAATTATATTCGATAGACTATGATTTCTCTACAATCTATTGACAACTTTAGAGCGACACATTGTCGACTATAGACTACTTCCTAAAAGACACCTTACTATACAATCTTGGACATATTTGTGTACCAATCAGTGAGCACCGACAAAAGATCATTTGGGACACACACTACTGTAAGACTACAAGACATTTTGGATTCACAAAAACACTTGTTATCCTCCAAAAGTATTTTTACTGGCCTTCACTTAAATCTGATGTTCACAAGTATATTCGATCGTGTGTGGTTTATTCCAATGTTAAACCGTTGAATCGACAATAAGGATTGTACACACCCCTTCCGGTTCCTAGTCAACCATGGGAATCTATTTCTATGGACTTCTTGATGGGATATCCTACTACCAAACATCATCATGATGCAATATTAGTAGTAGTCGATATGTTTTCCAAGATGGATATACTCATACCATGCAAGAAGACTTCGACGGTACAGAAGGCTTCTCATATCTTGTTTGAACATGTGTGGAGACATTATGGCCTCCTGAAGACCATTATTTTCAGCAAAGATGCTATATTTGTCAACACCTTTTGGAAAACTCTCTGGAAATAGCTCGACACAAGTCTTTGTTTGTCGAAAACCTTCCATCCGCAAACAGGTGGACTAATGTAAGTTGTAAATCACTTAGTCGTACAATTTCTTTGCATGTACAACCACAAGCATCATCGAACATGGGATGACAGCCTTCCATACATACATCACAACTAAAATCGTGCTCAACACAGCTCTACGGGAAAGAGTCCATTTGAGATCTGTTACAGATTTCGACCCTCGGCGCCTATTGAATTAATCAGTTCCTCGACATAGTTAAATGACACCAACTTCGAAGAATGAGAAGTGGAGAAAGACCAGGAAATGTTGCAATGAGCGAATGCAAAAGCTAAGGCCCAAAACAACAAGCATCGTATTCCGCATTCATTCCAAATTTGGGATCAAGTATGGTTACATCTAAATAAGGAGTGCTTCACTGGTCCATATAGAAATATGATACCTTTGCAATATGGTCCATACAGTATAATTAAACAGATTGGAAAAAATGCTATTGAGCTCGACATTCTTGCATGCCTTGGCCTACATCTAGTTTTCAATTTAGATACTTCGAACATACCATGCACCATTGTTGGAACATAACAACTTGCAGAAAGTAGAACCCCCATCCAGTTGTTCAAGAACCTATTCTTCGTGACACCATTGTGGTACGATGCATACTCCATACAAGGATGAACTCCATTCCCTTGTTTCAAGTGGCTAAAGCTGAACAGCTTCCCACGCAAGGAAAATGGTACTCTGTTAATGAAGTAGCCAACAAGTTTCCTCACCTGAATGAATACACAATGGATACCATTATTTCTTAAGGAAAGAGGAATGATCCAAACAACAGTTGGTAGGTTTTCAAGATTCGACAAATTCTAGCACTTCGACTGCTTCACCTTCCTCTACAGGATTGTCTCAACAGATTCACATCGACAGGTCTGCCTCGACCAATTAGTCTCGAAAATTTCACCTCGACTGTTGATCTTCTGAAACGTTATAACTTCTTTGTAACTAAACGTAACCCAAGTGTCTCAGCATCCTATATAAGCATGTACACTAATGTAACATACAGATTTCTTATTCCTCCATCTTTCATGGAGAAGAAGTAATAAATTGGCTTGAATTCTTGCATTTTGTTTGTTCATATACTTTCTGTCGACCTAAGCGTATTTCCTGCTTTGCTGGTTCTTTTTATATGCTTCTTCCATAACAGTACTCGACTCGTTCAGTCGACTGTTGTCTCCATCATGCACCTAGGCATGGATGGCTAGATCCTGAGAATATTCTCTAAGTAGAGATTGTTTCATTTCCTTAGTATGGATAGCTAGATCTTGAGAATATTCTCTAAGTAGAGATTCTCTGTTGGCTACTCTACCTTCTTCTTGAATGCAATCTTTCCATACTATGTCAAACTTAATACTTTCTTTTATGTCACACAGATTATGTATGAATGAATCCCAAGGTCTAGTGAGACCATTGAGAGCAGTCATAACTAGTTCATCCTCATCAAGGGTTTCTCCAATAACACCTAGTTGTTCTCTGGACTGGGATACCCTTGTGAAGTATTCTTGAATTGATTCTCCTTAGCTCATCTTGGTGCCCTTCATTTGATCTCTCATATTCATCTTTCTGTTAATGTTCCTTCCCTCATACATTCTGGAAAGTGCATCATACATCTTCTTTGGTGTCTTCTTAGATGATACTTGAGGGATCAAGTGATATTTAATAGAATCAACAATGATTCTCGTTGCCTTGACTAGGTCTTTTTCATGCTTCTCCTTAGCTTCAACTTCTGTTGGTTCTGCAATTTCATCCTTGATGTATTTCTCAAGGCCATTCTCTTTCAAAAAGAGACCAATCATGTACTTCCATGCTATGAAGTTCTCCATGCCTTCCAATTTATACTCAAGCTTAGTGCTTGGGGCCATCATATCCAGTAGGTCGCTAAGAATTGAAATTTATTAAAATGAAAAGCTGACCTTACCAAGATATCTGCTTGACTAAGGTGAGTTATTTGGTCCAACATATTTCTAGAGATCAAATATCTTCACCCTTTAAATCCTACTTGCAAGGTTGCAGCTTTGTAGAATTTTGGGTTCTAGTTTTCTGTAGTTTTCTAGTTTAGGGCCAAACTAGGTTTTGTATTTCCCGGAGATTTATCCACCCAAAAAAATCGATCCTAGGCTCAATAGATGTGCTCCAAGGAGGCACAAATTTATATGCAACATCTTCCAAACTCCAAATTTTGCAGAAACCCTAATTTATTCCGAAGAGGGAGGAGAGGGAGTTTCACCTTGCGAAAGTTGTCCTATTTAGGTTAGCACTGATACCATGTTAATATTTAATATGCTAGACTATATATCATTAGTTTTAAATTCAAATTCGCAGTAGTAGTATATGTAGAATCACTGATAGAAACACAATCACAAGATAGACACAGTATTTATCCTGGGAAACCCTCAAGGGGAAGAAAACTCAGTAAAAATTCTTCTGTATAAGATGTATAAGATATAACCCCAAAACAATTATTCTCCTCCTTTTTGTTATGTATCTCTATCTCTCCTATGCGCTACACAAGTGAGTGTGTCTATGTTCAAATGAGAAGCACAACACTTCTATTTGTGACACATTGATCCGACTGAATTTTACCCTAAACAAGTTCGCCCCACTAAACTATGTGGATCGACCTCACCTAGGAAGACTCAAAACAATATTTTATATTATTCATTAGGATACTAATGACCCAAATTACAATGGAGACTTTACCTCATGACCCTATGATGACCAATTATAATAGTGACACCCCGACGGAGGAATAATAACATCTCCCTTGGGCTACATCGGTAAAATGCATTTAGAATATCCTTTGAACTTACAATATTCAATAGATTATTGGGTCATTGATGTATCTGACTAATACCAGGCCAGATATAAGCTTTTCTATGAACACCCTGAGTCAGTATCTAGTTGATCCTAGTTACCTAAAAGTTACAATAAACTTTTGTCTATACTATGTTGGATAACTTGATGACAGGTTGTATGGTTATACATATGCATATTGGGCTAGAAGTGTCTCAGACAGGAAGAGCTCCTTAGGTGGATGTTATTGTTTGGGATATCCCATGATATCATGGTTTTGCAGGAATCATTCAATTGTTGCTCTCAGTACAGCTGAAGCAGCGTATATAGCAACTTGTTTTCCTCGTTGTGAAGCCATATGGTTTTGAAAATTGATGCCAGGTTTATTTGACCTGGATTTGGGTACCACGGTGATTCTATGTGACAAACAGAGTTGTATAAAGATGACAGAGAACCCACTGCTCCATGACAATTCAAAGCACATTTAAATACAGCATTTTTAAATACGGGATATGGTACATAAGGGAGCTATAAAGCTCCAATATGTGAGAACTGATAAGCAAATTGTTGATGTGTTGACTAATCCTCTGTATCGAGTGAATTTTAAGTACTTTCATGACAATATTAGTGTGGTTCGAAAGGACCTTCCTTGAAAGGGGGAGAAGTTATGATGATGTTGTAGTGGGATTGTATCATCCCTGTACATTAGTCCTAAAGTGATCCGCAGACTTTTGTATCCATGATGTGGTTGGGACTGTATCATCCATGGAAATTAGCCCTAAAGTGATTCGTAGACTTTTGTCTCTGTGGTGTGGTTGGGATTGTATCATCCCTGGACATTAGTCCTAAAGTGATCCTCGAACTTTTGAATCAGTGATGTGGTTAGGATTGCATCATCCTTGGACTTATGTCCTAAATTGAAAGGGATTGATCATCTCGTAATTGGATCACGTGTGTTGCAGGTTATGTTGTTGCAGATGATGTTGTTGCTGAAAAAAAGATCAATTGTTGTTGCAGACAATCGAGTGATCGAGTGTTGCAGAAGATGAAGATCAAAGATGAAGACTCCGTGTTGTAGAAGATGATGCTCCAGTACTAAATATGTTGAAGATGTTCCAGTAATGGTTTCATTTGTTGATGTTGTTGAAGAAAACTTCCAATGGTTTATAGATGTATCTCCTTGATGTTGTTGATCATGCTCTCTCTCCTTGCTCTGCAATCGATGTTGCTGTTGTCAGTAGATTATCCTTCTCGTTAAGGGGGAGTGTTGAAATATTGTAACTTCGAAGAATATTCTATTTTATTTTATTATTGTAATTTATTCAAATATTTTGTATTCCTCCGTTGGGATGTTATTATTGTATTTGGTCATCATAGAGTCATGGGGTAAAACCTCATTTGTAAGTCAGGTTGATAGAACCCTCCAGAAAGTAATATTATATTGTTTTGATTCTTCCTAGGTAGGTCGGTCGAGTTAAGTTTGTTGGAGTCAACCTTGTTAGTGAAAAATTCAAGTGGAAGATAAAATATAAATAGGAGTGGTGTGCTCCTCATTTGGATACACACACTCACTTGTGTAATTCGCATAAGAAAAAGAGAGAGAGATATCTGCAAGGAGAAGGAGCACTTGTTTGGGGTTCTTGTATTTGTATTTTTTATCATGTATATTGAGGAAGTTTTGTTGGGTTTTCTTCCCCGAGAGGGTTTCTCGAGATAAACTTGTGTATATGTTGTGATTGTGTTTCTTTCAGTGATCATGTATATGATATTGTTGCGAAATCAAATTGAATGCTAATTTTATCTATCTTAGCATATTGAATATTAACAAAGTTAACAATTAACTAAGTTAACAATTAAGTCTTATATGATCAATTATTACCATGGATTTGTAAGCTTATGAAATTTTAACTTTTGAAATGAATAATTCAATGACCTTTTGATCCATATTTTTGGGACTAAGATTGAAACACTCTGTGCACTTTGTGAAAACCGACATGAATAATACCACTTTAGTGAAAACTATATTGTGCCCCATATGGGACATAATAAGCGAACTCAAACAAAGATGAATCCATGCATCCAATGCATTCATGATAAATTTTTAGGAAGCAAGCTTCGCTCCGAATACTTATGAACCCAATCATAATTATGAATAAACCAACTAAGCCCTTTACAATCTAAATATAGGATATAAATAATCTACTAGGGAAATATGAAATGCTTCATTTTTGTATATTCATAATCCCTAAACTATATATTGTGAAAAATTTGAGAAGAGCAAATTGTTGATCTTCTGCACAAAAGAATGTATTAAGCTAGCCCTCATACCAATATTGTTTTGGCTTATGTCTAATACCCCAGTTTTGACCCCTTGGTATTTAATTGTACATGATGTAAATATTGTATTTGAATCATAGCAAGGAGCTCAAGGCTAAGGCCCTGCCATTGATTGATGTTTTGCAAATAGGTGATCAAGGTTGATACCTATGATTTTGGTGCCGAGTCAGACACTGTATATTTGGATATATCCTGAAGATGTACAATTTAATATAATACCATAGCTAGTTGTGGGACTTCAAACATTAAAGATATGGGGGCATGATTCCACAAGGGATAGGGTGGGGAGATGTCCAACAGATTCCAGGTGAGAGATTGCGAGTTCAATCCTCATGAAAACCATGTTTTAAAACCTTTGTTGTTTTGTCTCCCAAGTCACCCAAGTGGACGTGAAATCTGAATTAAATCCTTTTGGATAGAAATTGTGTGCCCGCTAGTTGATGTTAAACAACTTTCTAGTTGAATCAACGGAATTTTTTTTGGGTCGTTGGATCTGTGTCCCCACCAGATCAACGGTGGACTCCAAACTTGATGAAGTGGATTACATTGGAATTTCGCACACATCAAGAGTTTGTTAATACGTGCTAGTTGAATCAGCAAAATCGTTGTGGGTCATCGATCTGTTTGATGTTTGATCTCAGCCATAGATCTATGTAAAAGTTGCCCTTTCTTTGACTCGCCTACCTTGGTTCATTCCTGGTACTCAGTCATTCAATTTTCTTGCAATAAAATGGTTGAGGTAGCTAATTCCTTGGGAAGAGAAAGGAATGGCAGTTGATTTCATGACTGAGCAAGACTGCAATCCTGCGTTTAGGGGAACCTGTATTCTTGATTCTGCAGCAAGAAAACCCGCTTGAATGTGTTCTTGTTAAATCATCTAGATTTTACCTAAGGGGGGGGAGATTCTTTTTTGGGGATGGTTCATTATTCATGATGGACAAAGGAGTTGTTCACTCACGATGTTGCATTGTTCTGCTAGCTTAAGTCGCAGGTGAGCGGTTCCACAGTGATTTTCTCTGTGTTACAGAGTGAAGCCTATGTGTTGTGTTTTTCTTTGTGGATTGTTGTTTTGTGCAACCCTGTTTGGTTTGAAGGCTTAGGAGTGGAGGAGGGCTAGAATTGGCTGATAAGCCTAGTGAAGAGAGGAGCCTCACAGGTAGGTCAAGAGGGGTTGGTTATTCCTTTACTACACACCCTGGGAAGCACTGGAAGGAAAGGTATGGCCTGAGGGAACTATGTAGCAGTGAAGGGAACGCTTCCTTGTGTTGGGTGTGTAGGTATTGTGAAGGGAAAAGCTGGATAGATCTTATGTAGCTGTCCTTAGCTCCTATCCCAGCAATTCTACCTTTCCATAGCCTTAGCAGTCTCAGAAACTCATATGTTAGTTGGTTTGACTATGTTTTGAGGTGAATGTTGGCTTGGGTGAGTAAGTCCAAGGAACCCATAAGTTATTGGATTTTTTCCTTATTGTCCTGTGAAACCCAATTGTTTATTGGCTTGGCTAGAAAGTCTGTGAAACCCAACTGTAGGTTGGTTTGACTGTGTTCTAATGTGTGTTGGTTGTGTGTAACCATGTTGTTCCCTAGTTCCTTGTGGAAATCATGCCCATCTCAGGGATGGCAGTGTGTTGAGAGATTAATGAAAACACTAGCCTATGGTTGGGTGGAATGTTGCAGTCACCTAGCTAGTTGCGGGACAGCTTAATCATCCAATATAAGTATTATTTGTTACTCTTGTTTATCCATTGAAGTTGCTTATGAATGAAGTGGGATTCACTTATTGCATAAGTGTCTTTGTTATCCTAGTTTATGCCATGTATTTTCTTATTAGTTATTTTGATCATGTTGAATGTTTATTGATGGCTAAGTAGAAGCTTACTTCTATTATGTTTTCCTGCATTTTACTTATGTACATGCCTTGTGTTTTTTGTATTACATTTTCCTAAGTTCATGGAGGCTAGAAGCCTGTTACAGGGCCAAAAATGCAGCTAAGGTTAGAATCGTTGAGTTTTTTCTCCTTGGAATATGACTGCAGAAGGCAGAAACCAGAAGAGGAAAAGTTGAACATGATAGAATTGTTTTGTTTCTACACCCTCGGGATCCGCCTATGGAAGGAGGAAGGAGGGAGGCGGAAAGCGTAGTTGAAAATAAGGAAGAAAGTTGTTTTTTATTATTTTGAAGTTTCGAAGTGTAGAAGGCGAAAAACGGAAGTGCGGATGGCGAAAGGTGGAAGAGCCATTAAATGTTCTGTCGCACCTTGAGTTTCTGATTTCCGAGTTCCGAAGTGTGGAAGGCGAAAAGCGAAAGTGCAAAAGGAGGAAGGCGGAAGAGCCGCTAAATGTTCTCGTTGCATATTAGGTTTCTGGTTTCCAATTTCCAAGGTCGGAAGGGCAGAAAGAGAAAGTGCAGAAGGCAGAAGGCTAACAATTCACTTCGTCGAGCCTTGTATTTTCTGACTCCCAAGTTTTGAGGTCAGAAAGGAGGAAGTAGGAAGGCAAAAGGTGAAGTGTGGAAAGGTGTTTCCGGTCGCAGAAGGTATCTGTCAAGGGTGGAATGATTATTATAGTGGTTTCTAAGCCTGAGAACGAAGGTTGAAGTGTGT
The DNA here is from genome assembly GCA_001517045.1 of Pseudotsuga menziesii. Classification (NCBI taxonomy): domain Eukaryota; kingdom Viridiplantae; phylum Streptophyta; class Pinopsida; order Pinales; family Pinaceae; genus Pseudotsuga; species Pseudotsuga menziesii. The sequence goes on along the minus strand of LPNX011126665.1, from coordinate 224,151 downwards.
GTTAACGTCCATGCCCTGTATTTCTAAGCAGAACAAGGGTTCTTGAAGTAAAAATTTTAATTATCCACATTATGGGGTATGGGGATGCTACATATTGGTATCAGAGTTGCGAGTTGCAGCATTGGGCCTGGATGGGCCAGAAAGAGATAAGAATACTCTCTAGTACCAACATTGTAGTACACTACATATTGGCATCACAACTTATGGTTGCAACATTGGGCCTAAATGGGTGAGGTGACAGTAAGTAAATGGTTTTTACTTCTAAAATTTTATTGCAGCTAACAAATGATGTTGTTAACACATTTTGCATATTCATAGTGTCGTTTGGAAAAGTGGGTTTTTGGCTCAGCCATGAGAACCTATGGCATGAATGATGTGCAGGATCCCTATGAGCACGAGGAAGATGTCATTGGGGGAAATGTTCGTGTTGGAAATGTTGAGACTGATTCTAATGGGAGAATATTCCAAGAGACTCTGCCAGATTTTGCAGCCACCATGAGAAGCCTAAGGGTGGACATGCAAAGTTACCAGGAAGATAATGAAAGATTGGTTAAGTATCAGGAGGAGAAGAATCATATGAATGCATCCATGCTACAGAGTTTGACAAACATCCATAGGAAGATGGACTTAGAGCATCGAACATTAAATCTGGAAGGAAGTAGGAGCAATTCTAGAAGAAGAAAGATACTTTATAGTGGGTCATCTAACTTTTTAGAATAATGAAACCCATAGTATTACCCACTTAGACATTAACTCATTTATTTTTGTCTTATTTACCTAGTTCATGAGTCCCACCATGAGCAAGTTGTTAATTGCCTATCCATAGAGGTCAAACTTGCCATCTTTGACTCATGTAGCGCTTGGGAGAGCCTTAGGAATCAAATCTACTTTATTACTGGCCTTCTAGGTTCCCTTCTGCTTTTTCTGCTTTATTGCCTGCTTTTTCAGTGTTTTAAGGCACATAGGAAAGCAAGACTAGGTGAGGTGAACTTGTTTTTTGCCCCTTTCATCCTCCACTCTTTCCTCCATGCAAAAGCATGTATGAGCTTCCATTTCAACACTCATTAGCCTGCCCATGTTCCCTTGCCAATTCGTGAGCCTCATGAAAGATTTGGGATCAGCTTTTTACACCTATGGGGGATTTGCCTATTTTGGGTAAGCCTGCTTTATGCTAGTTTTGGATGCCTCCTTATGCATTTGACCTATTGATGTATTCTATATATTTAGCAACCTATGTTATTATAGGGTTGGCTATTGTACACTGAGTTAATATAATTTTCTGTTACAGCTCCATATTCAGTCTCCATTGTTGACAATTTTGCATGATCAATTGTAATTTGTTGTGAGTGAAATTAATCTATTGCTGGTCAGAATTTCTACATGGTATCAGACCCATTTTAGGTTATTACTCTCCTTCAAAAAAAAATTTGCAGGTTTGACATCAAGACTGGTAGACTTCTACTGACAGCCGGGACAGATTTTCTAAAGCTATGGATTCACAGAAAACTATCTTGACTCCCTTCAACTATTTTGAATGGAAAGCAGAGATTGAGATCTTGTTGAGAGTGAAAGGCCTATATAGGGTGACTATGGCAACAGAATCAGAGCCCAATGCAGCTGCAGAGAAGATCAAATGTCACAATCGGAGAGATGAGGCTTATGGCCTCCTATGTCTCAGTATTTCCCAAGACCTCCTTTTCCATCTCGATGGATTAACCTCACCGGATCAAGTATGGGAGAAGCTGTCTGAGCTTTTTGGAAAGACAGATGAGATGAGGGGACATCAGATCGAAAATGAGCTGATTTATCTGAGTCCCAACAGCTTTGAATCCCTGCAACTATATTTCTCCAAGTTCAAAGCACTAGTTTTGCAACTAAAGCAGTGTGGTATCGAAAAGAAAGATGATCAGTTCGTGTTGGCCATCCTCTCGAAGCTAGGACCTGACTACTCAGTATTTTTTTTGACCTTCTATGCCACAAAACTCACAGCTCGAACCTGGAAGATGCCTAGCCTTGCAGATTTCATGGAATCTCTCACACAAGAACAAGACAAGCTGGTGATGATGGGCACCATCAAACCTTCCAAAGACCAAGCTCTGGTTGCTGGAGATTCGAGGGTGGATTCTAAAAGCAAAAAGAAAGCTAAAAATCCACCTGAGCAAAGAAGAGACAAGAAGCAGTCTTCGGAGGATCAACAAGGTCCCAAGAAAAATACCCAGAAGAAGAAAAACAAAGGTGATATGAACAAGTGCTCATACTGTTCGAAGGGAAATCACACTGAAAGCTCTTGTATGAAAAAGCAGATTGATATGCTGACCAATCTCCTGGAGAAGAATGGCATCTCCCTTCCAGAAGGCTCAAAGAAGAGAGAAGGAGGATCAAGTTTCGATGACAGAGAGAGAGTTCATGCTCTAGTTGCTGGCAGATCAAGCTCACCCAGTTTTATCATAGATTATGGAGCTTCAAGACACATGGTTTCGACTAAGGAGGCATTCTCCTCACTGGATATGTCAAAAGGACCATCTATTGTACTGGGAGATGACTCTCTCACTGAAAGTAAAGGCAAAGGAAGGATAGAACTTGATCATGGTAACTTCAACAATGTGTTGTCTGTCCCTGGTCTCGCCTCCAACCTTCTATCAGTGTACCAAATGACCCACACTGGGTCTCCTAAGAAAGTCATATTCTCACCAGATGAAGTTGAGATCACAGAAATCTCAAGTGGAAGAATCATTGCAAAAGGAGTAGCGTATCATGCCCAAAAGGTATACATGTTTTCACACTTCCTGCCTTACTCAAACCCCTCTGCTCTTCTTATCCATGCTAATGAAGCTAGCAAGCTGTGGCATGAAATATTTGGCCATTTAAATTACAAGTATTTGTCTGATCTTAGTGAGAAAGATATGGTCATAGGGTTTCCCAAGATAAAATTTTACAAAGGAGTTTGCCAAGGCTGTATCATAGGAAAACACCCAGAGCACAAATTTGAGAAAGCCAGCCATGAGAGAACCTCTGCACCCCTCGAGCTGATTCACAGTGATGTTGCTGGCCCATTCCCTCATATGTCCATGAGTCAGGCCAAATATGCATTGACCTTTATTGATGATTTTTCCAGGTATTGTTGGGTTCACTTCATGAAACACAAGTCAGAAGTTTTTGGCCTATTCAAAGTCTTCAAGGCTTTGGTTGAAAACCAGTGTGGAAGAAAACTCAAGGTACTCAGGTCTGACAATGGTGGTGAGTATGTCAAGACTGAGTTTATTAACTATTGTGCAGATGCAAGTATTCAGATGCAGCATTCTATCCCCTACACACCACAGCAAAATGGTGTTGCAGAGAGGAAGAACAGATCACTGAAGGAGATGGCAACATGCATGATGGAGGCCAAAACTTTGCCACCAAAGTATTGGGATGAAGCTATCAACTGTGCAGCCTAAATTCAGAATAGGGTGCCTCACAAACAGTTGTA